>JAGXJF010002527.1:0-173544 GCA_019208055.1 Stipa capillata
CAGACTGGCAGGATTGATATCCGTACGCGGGATAGTCTTGGACCGTCGTGAACAGCAGCGCTTTCAGATTGAAATATTCTTCTTGGAAAGCGTCCCAGACCTGTGCCCCTCGTTCCCATAGTGTAGCGAGTTCTTCGAACAACAACTGATGGTACATGTTCAGATCGTTCCCAGGTTGCTTCGGCCCTTGAATGAGAATAGAGAGGTGTATGTGCTTTCGCTTCATGCAGAGCCACGGAGGAAGGTTGTACATCCATAGACCACGGGCCATGTGCTGTGTCTGCTGCTCATGTTGCCGAACGGATTGATTCCGTCCGTACTCATACCGAACCTGATGTTCCTCGGATCTTTTCCGAAGTCATCGTATTGGGCGTCGATTGCCCGCCACTGTGAAGCATCGGCAGGGTGCCTCATCACGCCATCATCAATTTTTCGCCCCTCGGCGTGTCAACGTATCAGCTTTGCCTCCTTCTTGTTAGCGAATAAACGCTTCAAACGGGGAAGGACTGGAAGATACCAAACAACCTTTGCGGGGGCGCCATTCATCACTGGGTCCTCATCATCGGCTTGGTTTCTACCCTGCTTGAATCTGGATGTGTTTGCACGTAGGACACTTGTACAGCTTCTCGTGCTCCGTGCGGTAAATGAAGCAGTCATTCGGGCACGCGTGGAACCTCTGCACGTCCAATCCAAGAGGGCAGACAACCTTTTTTGGCTTCATCGGTGCTAGTAGGCAACAAGTTGTTTTTGGGAAAACTTTTGCAAGATAAGCCAGTGTCTCGCCGAAGCCTTCGTCCGAACAATTATGGCTGCCTTGATCCTTAAAAGTTCCAGCGTGACTGACAGACGCGTGTGCTCTGGATCGGAACCGGTATACAACGGGGTTTATGAGTCTTCAACTAGTCTCGTGAACTTAGCAGCCTCTCTTTCATCCTCGGGATCTATCACCACCTGCTCCACCATGTGAACGTCCTGCACCATATCGGCCAAATTGTTTCCCGTTTCTCCTTCGGCGTCAGGTTCGATACTCCCCTCGTCTTCTTCGTCATCTCCGTGTTCGGCATCTTGCTGTAACACCTGATCTTCCTCCTCCTCGCCGTGACATGTCCACGTGTATAGCCTGACATGAACCCTTAAGCGCCAGGTGTACCGTCACCCTCCCTCTCGTATCGAACATTACCAAATTTTTGCAATCGCGACATGGACAGCAAATCTTCGTGCCACCTTTTGTCCTCATATCTCGTTCCGCGACATCAAGAAACTCGTTCAAAGCCATAGCCCAACTCTCTGTCGCCCAGTTGTCGTACATCCAACTGCGATCCATCGATCAGCACCTACGACACGAAACTAATCAGTTCGATAACCGAAAATCACATCAAATACATATACGAAATGAAAAGAACACTAGCGAGCATTATTACCGAGCGCTAGCGATCTTTTCGGTGATAAATGATAATGGAGAGAGTGGGAGTGAGAGGAGGAGGGAGAGAATGAGAGAGAGCTAGAAATGGGTGAAGAATTAATATGGATGAGGAGGAGGAGGGAGAGAGTGAGAGGAGGAGGGAGAGAGTGAGAGGATGAGGAGGAGGGAGAGAGTGAGAGTGAGAGGATGAGGAGGAGGGAGAGAGTGAGAGGAGGAGAAAAAGATCTAGATCTAGCCCCTCTAGAGCTTAGGGATGAGGATTGGGGAGAGGGGAGAAGTGGTTGTGGGTTGGGGGGGAAGGGGGCGGCGGCGGCGGCAGCAGCAGCTGGGGGGACGGCGGAGCTCGCTGCTGGCCGGTTGGTGCGCGAGCACTGGCCAGCAGCGAGGCCGCGCTCTGTTTTTATAGGGAGGAGCACCACTGACGGGCCCTTAAAAGGTCCCCGTCAGTGATTCATCAGCAACGTACGCACCAAATACCGCTGACGGACGCGAAAGTACACCGTCAGTGAAAACAATATATCCACTGACGGGCAGAATATAAGAGCCCGTCAGTGATACAACACGTCATATGTTCACCCTTTCACTGACGGTCCGAGTCAGGGACCGTCAGTGGAGTTGTCATCTCCACTGACGGGCGCTTAACAAGAGCCCGTCAGTGGAAATGACCCGTCATCTATCCCTCCTCCTGTTCACTTCCACTGACGGGCTATTTTGGAGCCCGTCAGTGGTGCTCCTTTCCTTCTGCTTTGCTGCGATTTCCGCTGACGGGCTATTTGGCGTCCGTTGGTGGAGTTTCCCCTCCAGCGACGGACCTTTTTATGCCCGTCAGTGGAGAGGGTTCAGGAGAGGTTCTATCTGCAGTAGTGGAAATCAACCAAGATTCATCCATTTTCATCCTATTAAGTCAATCAAGACTTAATTCAAGACTTGACCAATCGGGAGTGTTCCAAAATATCGTAAGTTCACAGTTGGCCGATTATGACTTCTCGACATTCTCACATAATACTTCCACCATGGGTGACAAATAGAGCACCACGACACTGGCATCGATTGGACGATTGGGGTGCTTACGATCACCTCACCTATCGCTCCATATGTGGAAGCAATACCCCGGTTCTTACATCTTATATATTGGGGTTTCATAGTTCATTAGTCCATGTAATTTCATAAACCACTGGTCATGATCCACATCCAAGCCCTAATCATGCTAGTGATATCATCATCATAAATATCAACAAGGAATCTTACGTAACGAACATATCAACTCATTCGCAACCATAGCATCAAGTAAGTAGCAATCTTAGAAACCTTTGCAGAGCTCTCATTTGCTATTAATACCCTTGATCACATTGAGGATCAACTTCGTAAAACTCTTGTTGCCCAGTTCTATCGAGAAGAATACCTAAACGCCGGAAAATGACGAAAAGAGGCAATCAATCAATACCAGTATTATAAATGATATCATGCATGAAATGCATCCTAAAATTTAGGAATTAATATTACGAATCTAATGCAATTAGTTTCATTCAATTTCGAGCTGTAGAACTAAAGGTATGAAATTCGCAAGTCTCAATTTCAACTTTTTAGGGTTTGAGAGCAATTTATGAATTTAGAAACTTTTCATAATAGCAGAATGAATGAAATCTATACCATTAAACTCTACATATTAAAATATTAATTTACAAAAGAGAATCAACTCATTTGGAATTAATATGAATTTTCTACAAATTTTACAAGTTTTTCAACATTTTTACCCTTTATGTCTTTTTCTCAGTAAAGGAAAATGCAAAAATATTTTATACCCAACCTTATTCTAGCCATAGAATATGATAAGTGTGACCAAAAGTCAGCTTGGGCTGGTAAAAGTTGATTGGACCAAATGGCCTTTGGGCCCATCTGTCATCCTCTTCGTATTTTCCTTTTCTTTTCTATTTATTCATCGAGCCTATGCTGTGGGTCCACATGTTAGTTTTATTTTAATTTTTTCTTTTCTTTGAGCCTAGTACTTAAGGGAGCCGGGCCAAATTTTCATACACACCTAACTGGCAAAATGGTTTAAACATAATTTAACTACTCGGGGACCATATGTCATTTACCCAAGCTAACTGCATCAACGGTCTGACCGAAGAAATCCACCCGGTCAAATTGGCCGGTGGCTAGTCGCCGGTGAGCGCAAGGCCGACGAAGACACCGAAAAAGCATCTAGGCCCCAAGTTGGTTTTGATGGTTAATCGTGTGCCAGGACCGGGCTGAGTAGTGCTGCTACGTCAGTTAACTGTTCACCTGTGTCAGCCTCCGGTGACATAGGTGTCGGTCTGCCCGAGCCGGTTATAGGTTGGGCGTAGTGTGTAGCTGTGTCACCGGTGCCTGTCACCGGTGGTTCACTTAATCCTACGTGGCAACAGTGTAACGGTTGGGTTCCTGCGAACCCTATATATAGGGGACCAGGGGAGGTCTTCGACCTCAACCAATCAACCTTTGCCAGTGAATCATATTCAACCGTTGCAAAGCCTCTTCCCACCGAACAAAAGCCAAAGTTTGCTAAGTGTCAGTTCGGGTGAGTTAGAGTTCTTGAGCAAAGAGCATTGGTTCCTCCAAGAGTTGTTACTGCTGAATCTATTACTCTCGGAGTGTCTACTCCTAGACGAGCGTAGGAGTTGCTGGTACCACCCAAGCTCGTGTGGGCTGGACCAGTAGTCTGTAAGGGTGATTGAAGTCTACCTGCTGCAAGCAAAAGGACTTCCACAAGCAAAGGAGGAGGCCTGAGATCAGTTACTCGGAGAACAAGCACGATTTGGTGCTGGCGATCTCTTCGGAGTAGCCTCTCCAACAGAGACGTACCACTCTACAAAGAGCTGGGAACTTCGGTGAAAAACTCTCTGTCTCCTTGAGTACTTGCTGTTTTACTCTTAGCTTCTTGCTATATCTGCTTGCTTGTATGTTTTTATAGAGATCTTGTTTATCAGCCTATATCACCTTCACACCTGTGTGTTCTTAGCTGTGTCACAGTAGCTATAGATCGTATTTCACACCTGTGTCAGCTATCTGTTACACAGACACACTGATTGCTTGTTATTTTGCTAAGTCCTTAGCGTACCTGTGTTAGGCACTTGTGTGACAGCTGCATGCTAATTTATACATCATATCTTACCTGTGTCACCCACCTGTCACACAGCTAGCTAACCCTTGCCTCTGCATAAGGCTTAATCGAATCTATCTAGTTAAAAGAAGTAATTTTTGTTAGCCTCCTATTCACCCCCCTTCTAGTCGGCATCTAAGGTCCTTTCAGACACATGTGAGAGTTATAGTGCACCAGTTGGCACCCTGTTGGTTGCATTGGGATCTCAGGCATGTCGTGGTTTCAAAACCATGGTCAGGTTGGTCAGCGGCTCACCAAAAAGGATGATCCGACGATCCGACACCGACCAAAATAGAGCTACATCGGTGCTAGGGTTACAAAGGGGAAAGAAAGCTAGGGAGTGGAGGATTAGCTTCTAAAGCTCACCACACAGTGTTAGGGTGCTCGATTGAGGCAACGGTGGATGACGCAGTTGGCTTAGTAGCCAGTAGTGGCGGCACCTCACTGAGCTTGGTGATGAAGAGTGGATCTACTCTGTGACTTTGTTGGCGATCAGAGAAGTTCCACATGGGTTCCGGGAGGGCAACGATACAAGATTTGGAGTTGGGGGTTCGCCGAAGTGGGCAGTGGCCGAAAGATGAATCTGGGCGGTGATGGAGAAGAAAGAAGGAAATCAGCCCCGATTCAGCAAGGAGGTGGAAAAGAAGGTTAGGGTTAGAGTAGTGCGGATCGACACTGCTTGAGCGACAAAGGACCACTGGAGTTGATGAAGTCAGTCGGTGGTACCGTGGTGAGCTAGGCCGCTGGAGTTGATGAAGATGGTCAGATTCCTAGCGAACAGCTTGATGGCGAGCGCTTGGCTTCATTGGGATGGTAGGGCAGAATGAGAGGAAGAGAATGGCACAAACCAACGAGAGAATGGGTGGCTGAGAACAAAGAAAAGGAGGAGGTAGAGATAGGAGGTAACGGCGCCGACAGAGATCATCGAAGCCGCCGTGATGATCCATTGGTGGAAAAGGGGAGAGGGAGTCGCGGCGGTTCACGTGCGGGGCTTCGTGGTCACGCCAAGCAATGAAGAGGCTGATAGCTGCCCGACATGGCAAGAAGCCGTCGGCTTGCCACTCTCCCGCACCGTCCGCGTCCTGCACATGGCGAGGACGCGTGGAGAGAAGGAGCTGATGGGCGGGTCTAGGTCATGGGGCCAAAAGAAGGGAGACACTTCTTACATTGAAGTCGGAAAGGAGATGGGCGGGGGGATGGCAGCCGAGGAGGCTGATGGTGGGCCTAGCCCAAGTGATTGAGGAGATGGGCCGCTTATTGACAGGTAAGATACCTGTTTTTAATGGAACTAATTATGCCTTCTGGAAAAGAAAGATGCAAATGCATCTTATCTTAATTGATCCAGATGTGTGGGAAGTTGTTTGTACAGGCTACAAGTTGAAAGACCTAGCCGCTCTTAGCGTAAACGACAAGAGAAACATTCAGAACAACGCTAAGGCTGCCACTGCTATATTTATGGGTTTGCAAGAGCATGACTTCAACAGGGTCAGCACTATGGATTCTGGTAAGGATATCTGGGACACCTTGGAGCAGATCCATGAAGGCAGTGACAATCTAAAGAAGTCAAAGAGGAGCCTTCTGGAATCAAAACTAGAGAGGTTTGAGCTTGAGCATGGTGAAGACATCAATTCTCTGTTTTCAAGACTCACCATTATCACAAACCAGCTGAAGGCCCTAGGCTCCAACTGAGTGGAAGATGAAGACGTGATCAAGAAGTTCTTGTCAGTGCTTCCAAAAGCCCACAGAACACTTGTTCTTATGCTGAAGGAAAAAGATGGGTTTGAGCAAATGAAGCCCACAGAAGTGCTAGAAAGGATCCTAACACATGAGATGGAGCTTAAGCAAGAAGGCAAGCAAAGCTCCTCTCCAGCTGTCAAGAAAAATATTGCCTTGAAGACTGCTGCTTCAACATCACAGATTGAGAGTGATAGCAGTGAAGAACTTGATGAGGAGATGTCCAGTGGAGAAGAGAGTGAACCCATCCTCCTGACAAGGAACTTCAGAAAGTTTTACAAGAAGAAGAAGCAACTTGGATCAGGTGACAGATTCAAAGAGAAGGAGCTATCAAAGATAACAAGTGCTTCGAGTGTGGCAAGGAAGGCCACTTTGCTGCTGATTGTCCAACCAAGAGAAAGGACAACAGCCAGTACAGAAAGAAGAAGGACTACTGTGGGAAGAAGAAGACCTTCAACAGCAAGCATCCAACCTACTCCAAAAACAAAGCCACTACCAGAGCTTATGTTGGACAGGCTTGGGTATCTGAGGATTCAGAACATATCCTTAAGGGATAAGCTCAGGGAGCTGAGCGAATCTTATGATGAGGTTACTGATGACAGGGAAAACCTCAGGCTTGACCAGGAAAACCTAGAAATAGCTCATGAAAAGCTTAAGGCAGCTCATGAGCTTCTGATAAAGGAGCATGAGGAGCTCAAGGAAAAACATTCTTTGTGCACTGATAGTTCTTCTACTATATGCACTGATGTTCCCTTGCCTGCTCCTACTGTTATTGAATCATGCCTGAATTGTGCTAGCCATATAAATGTTCTAACATCCACAGGTAGAGTCACTGATGATTCAAAAGAGGCATCAACCTCTACTGCTACTAACCTTGTGGATGTAGATGAGCACAACAAGCTCAAAGAGGAGCTTGAAGAGCTAAAAAGGCTAATGAGGAAAGGCCTATGCACTGCCACTATTGGCATGCAGAACTATAAGCTAATCAAAACATCCTATGTACTACAGATGGACAGAAAAGGGAAGGTTGTGGCTAGGTATGTTGGTCGTAGGCACTTGACAAAGTGGTTGCCTGTGATCTGGGTTCCAAAGGTAACAGTTACCTGTGTCACCGGTGTCTTACACAGCTGTGCAACCACCAGTGCCACCGGTAGCTCACACAGCCAACTAACCTCTCTGTCTAAGGTTGCAGGTGATAGCAATCCTAAGAGAATTCATGTCATATCATCTGTTGCTCAGGCTATCAATTATAAGAACAGATCTTCTAACTCATGAACTGCTATTTCTGCATATGGTAAAACTGCTAAGGGAACCAAACAAGTTTGGGTCCCTAAACCCCATAACTAATCTTGCAGGATACTGTCTCCAGTGGAACTGACTGGGTTGTGGACAGTGGATGTACACAACATATGACAGGAGGCAGAGAGGAGTTTGTAGAGATCACACATGAAAATCTTCCAAGTAAACATGTGATCTATGCAGATAACTCCAAGGGAAAGGTAAATGGCATTGGTAAAGTTGCCATATCTGAACATCACTCTTTATCCAATGTAATGCGTGTAGATCAGATAGGCTATAGCCTTATGTCTATGTCACAGCTGTGTGACACAGGTATGAAAGTCACGTTCTATCCTGATGAGGTTATAGCTTCCAAACTATCTGATGATTCTCAAGTGTTCAGAGGATACAGGTCTGGAAAGCTATACACAGTAAACTTCAATGAACAGCCTGCAGCAGCTCCATGGTGTCTAATGGCCAAGACCAGTGTTGGCTGACTATGACACAGGCGGCTAGGACATGCTGGGATGAAGCTTCTCAATAAACTGAGCAAACATGACTATGTCATTGGCTTAGAAAAGGTGAAGTTTGAGAAGGACAAGCCCTGCAGTTCATGTCAAGCCGGCAAACAAGTTGGAGCTGCCCATCGTCCCAAGAATTTCATCACAACCACCAAATCTTTTGAGCTCATACACATTGACCTGTTCGGTCCTACTACATATGAGAGCTTGAGAGGTAACAAGTATAGATTTGTCATTGTAGATGATTTTTCTCGATATACTTGGGTGTTCTTTTTGAAGGAGAAGACACAGGTTTACAAGAAGTTCAAGCATCTCATTGTAAGAGTATAAAATGAATGGAAGATAAACCTTGTCAAGGTCAGGAGTGACAATGGGACTGAGTTTAATAACTCCAAGGTGGAAGCATTCCTGGAGAAGCATGGAATCAAGCATGAACTATCAAGTCCATATGCTCCACAGCAAAATGGAGTAGTGGAAAGGAAGAACAGAACCCTGATAGAGATGGCAAGGACACTACTAGATGAGTACAAGACTTCACCAAGATTTTGAGCTGAAGCTATCAACACTGCCTGCCACTCCATCAACAGGATATATCTACATCCACTACTCAAGAAGACTCCTTACGAGCTGCTCATCAACACCAAGCCAAATGTCTCATACTTCAGAGTATTCGGTTGTAAGTGCTACATTCTTAGGAAGGGCAAATGCCTCACTAAGTTTGAAGCTAAATCTGATGTTGGTATATTTCTTGGTTATTCCACTAACTCCCATGTCTATAGAGTTTTTAACACCTCCACAAAGGTTGTTGAAGAATCTATAGATGTGGACTTTGATGAGTCTTATGGCTCCCAAGGAGAGCAAGTTGCTAATGATGTAGGGAGTAAGGACATTCAAAAGAAATCTACTGGTGAGATCAAACCCACCATCAAAGAGGAATCTGCCTCACCAAAAGATCAAGAACCACTCCCTCCATCACTGGATGAAGACACTGGAGGTGAAGACATTGAGCTCGAGTACAACCCAGCCAATGATCTCCTGGATGCAGAGTACCTGTCTCAGCCAGCTGTGTCGCAGGAAGAACCAGCTGTGTCACAGGCAACACCATCAGCTGTGACACCAGTGGTTGACCCCGAACCCCTTGTGATCAGCAGGCTACAGAAGGATCATCCTGGAGACCAAATCATCGGTGCCATTAATAGGGGAGTGACTACTCCTTCTCGAATAGCTAATTTCTGTGAACATTACTCTTTTGTTTCCAGTGTTGAACCCAGGAACATTAAGGAAGCTCTCATGGATGCTGATTGGATAAATGCTATGTATGAAGAGCTGAATCAGTTTGAGAGAAATCAAGTGTGGTCCCTGGTGGGAAAGACCCAATGATCATAATGTGATTGGAACAAAATGGGTCTTCAGGAACAAACAAGATACAAATGGACAAGTGGTAAGGAACAAAGCCAGACTTGTGGCTCAAGGGTTTACATAAGTGGAGGGTCTGGACTTTGGAGAAACTTTTGCTCCAGTTGGAAGACTTGAAGCCATCAGGATTCTCCTTGCTTATGCTGTCCATCACAATATCAAGCTTTATCAAATAGATGTAAAATTAGCCTTCCTGAATGGTAAACTCTCTGAACTTGTTTATGTCGAACAGCCACCTAGTTTTGAAGATGATAAGAAACCACACCATGTCTATAAACTACACAAAGCACTCTATGGCTTAAAACAAGCACCTAGAGCATGGTATGATACATTGAAAGAATTTTTGATCAAGAATGGATTTAAAATGGGCTTAGTAGACACAACTCTATTCACTAAGAAAAATGGAAAGGATTTATTTGTGTGCCAAATATATGTCGATGACATAATATTTGGTAGTACTAACCACTCCATGAGTGATGAGTTTAGCCAGATGATGACCAAAAGGTTTGAGATATCTTTCGATGGAGAACTTAAGTACTTCCTAGGACTTCAGATCAAATAACTCAAGGAAGGTACATTTGTTTCACAAGAAAAGTTCACCAAGGACATCATCACCAAGTTTGGCATGAAGGATGCAAAGCCTATTCATACTCCCATGCAAACTAATGGTCATCTGGACTTAAACATCGAAGGTAAGTCTGCTGATCAGAAAGAATTTAGATCTATGATAGGATCCTTGCTTTATTTGTGTGCATCTAGGCCAGATATAATGTTGAGTGTATGCATATGTGCAAGATTCGAAGCTAATCCTAAGGACTGTCATAGAGTGGCAGTAAGAAGAATACTGAGATATTTGATTCAAACCTCAGGCTTTGGTCTTTAGTATCCTAAAGGTGCAAATTTTGAGCTAGTCGGCTATTCTGATAGTGACTATGCAGGGTGCAAGGTTGACCGAAAGAGCACCTCAGGTACTTATCAATTTCTAGGGCATTCCTTAGTGTCCTGGTCATCCAAGAAACAAAACTCAGTAGCGCTTTCCACTGCAGAAGCTGAGTATATAGCTGCTGGTAGTTGTTGTGCTCAGTTATTATGGATGAGGCAGACCTTGAAAGATTTTAGCATATCTTTTAATCAAGTACCCCTCTTCTGTGATAATGAAAGTGCAATTAAGTTAGCCAACAACCCAGTACACCACCAAAGATCCAAACACATTGAAGTGAGGCACCATTTCCTGAGAGATCATGTTGAGAAGGAAGATATACAACTGTGCCATGTAAGGACTCAAAAACAATTAGCTGATATTTTCATCAAGCCCTTAGATGAGACTAGGTTCTGTGCTCTGAGGAGTGAATTGAATATCATTGATGTCTCTAATCTTCAATAAAAAGATTGGCTTGGTGTCTAGCTCATATGTTCTGCCATTTATATGCCTTACATGCTCATCTGTGTTGATCACCTGTGTCACAGGTGTATGTATTTTATGCATAGAGTAGAGATTTTTTCAGCTGTGTGCGCACATTAATGTGTACCTATTTTTCAAAATCGACTCATGTCAGTTTTAGTTTTGTTTGATTGATTTTTTGGCAAACTGACATTGGGAAGATTGCATAAGGATCTCTTGATAGTGTTCACATGCTTGCTCTCTTATCAAATTCTCTCTGTCTTGGTGTTCTATGGATGAAATACTTGTCACCTGAGCCATCCATCTGTGTCTCAGGTGAATGTTGTTGATTTCCGTAGGTCCTAGGGTATCTTATCTACTCACCTGTGTCACAGGTCCTTCTGTCAGCTGTGACACAGCCACCTTAAACCCCTTCGGCCTATATAAGACGTCGATACGTTTTCCACAGAACCCACGTTCTACGTTAAAATCTCAAACTTCCGCCGTGTGCCAAAACTCCAAATTCTCGACGAAATCGACGTTTTCGCCCCTCGAAATCTTTCGAAACATTAGAGAAATCTTTCTGAAGAGCTCCAGCATCAATTCATCCGCGCATTATCAATCTTTGCTGAAAGTAAGCTTCCGCCAGCCCTACTTTGCGCCTGTTCTTGCTTAGGGCTGATGTTTTTGCTCTAAAGCCTAATCCATTAGCACATTGTTAGATGTTAGGGTTAGTTTAGCTCCTGATAATCTTTCAGAACCTATCTTGCTCGAAATTAACCACCGAAAACCAGTAAATCTCTAGATTTCTAAAATCTGCCGTCCGCCTCTGCATGTAGCTGTGTCACCGCTAGGGTCTCACCTGTTACACAGGCAAGTCTATTCAAAAGGCTGAGACCTCGGTTTGTTACCAAGTCACCACCTGTGTCTCCTCATTTTCACACATGTGTCTCACACAACTACTACCTTTTGCATCTCAGGAACACCTCTTACCTATATTCTATCTTATCCATCTTGTTTCTACAGATGTTTTCAGATTCTGATAGAGCTGACAGTGGGGTCAAGTGGTCTGATCCGAAGCAGTCCAGCTTTGAAATCAATATTTCAGATTCAGACCAAGAAAGAGAAAGGCTGAGATAGAAAGCAGAGGTTGCTGAGAGGAGAAAGGCAAGTCAAAGGGCTTACAGGCAGAGGAAAGCAGTTGCAAAGAAATCGGCTTCGCAAGCTGGCATATCTAGCTCAGCTCAGCATGCTCCACCCAAGAGAACAAGATCCTCAGCTGCTGTTGAGCACACGTCTTTGGGAAAGGAAGCAGCTAAGAAGCAGAAGCAACCAGCTAAAAGAGGTTCAAAGCCTTCTATTGCAAATGTGGTGCTGCCAAGAGGCACACTCACCATCAGAGAACTTGTTCCAGAATCCCAAATATCTCAAGAAGATCTCGAGAATGGTAAGCTGATTCTGGAGGAGTTGGATAGGCTGGCAGCTCAGATGAGAGAAACATCTGATGAAACAGTAAAGAAGTAGCTATCCACCATATACACAGCCAAGAGCTTTGAGCTTTCAGAACTGTCAAGACCTGTATCTATGGCAATTCTAGAACCATCAGAAGCAGATAAGGCTATCTTGAGGGAGATTGCAGATTTGCACAAGCAGATGCAGTCATGCCAATCTTACTCAGAAGAAGCAGAGTTGAGAAAAAAGATTCTTGAGAAGCAGGATCAACTTTCAACTAAATGCTTGGCAGAAGGGTCGCACAAACCACTGGAACTTCAGCATACTGATGCTAGAGATAGGTATCTCGTCCTTCAAATCAGTGAGTTAACCAAGAAGGCTAACACTCTGCCAAGAGGCCTTGAGAGGACTTCCATTCGAGCTGAACTCAAACTCAAGCGAGATCTGCTGTCTCCTGAGTTCAAATCTCAAAGAGCAGCTCCTCCTATTGCCAGTTCAGGATCAAGGGTTCCTCCCATAGCTGCAGATAATCTTCTTACATTGGAGATACATGATATTCTCGGAAGGCTCACAGACATGCCAAATGGTCCTGAGAAAATTGCTCTAAGAGCTGAGCTCAAGCTTAAAAAGGCTATGCTTCTAAAGGTTTTCAAGCCTACATCACCTACTGCTGCTGCACCTGCTCAAGCTCCAAAGAGGAAAAGAATAGAAACTATTGTGATCAGTGATGAACCTCAAGCCAAGAGGCAGTCTGAAGCAGATGTTGAAATTATTTCAGAGACAACTCAAAGCTCCAAGCCATCCCTAAAGGTTCAGTTTGAACAACAGACATCTGCCATTAAAGAGCTTAAGAAGGAGATGCTCCCACCTATGTCACAGGTCACCAGCCCAGCTAAGTCAGATCTTCAGACTTATCAAAGGAGGAGCAGAAGAACTCAAAGCTCTACAAGTGTAGAATCTCTCTCCTCGCTGGATGTTCAAAAGTAGATGTCTCCTTCTCAATTCTTGGTGTCGGAGGCAGAAGAACAAGCTGTCAAAGAGGCCCAAGAGTCTTCATCTTCCAAGTCTGCATCAGCAAAGTCTTCTGAAGCTGCCAAACCTTCAAGTCCACAGCTGCCTCAGCCAGCTGTGTCTCAGGCACAAGAAGTTCAAGCTCCAGAACAGCACCGGTCTCCATCACCTGTGCCACCGCCAGCTGACCCAGCTCCTTCAGTTCAAGCACCTGTGTCCTCACCTGTGGCACAGGCAAGTCAGTCAGCTGAGCAAGAAGAAAGCTCTGAGAGCTCATCAGATGATGGTAGATGAGTGTCTGTAACTCCACCAAGGCCAAGAGAACCTAGAGCTAATTCTGATGAAGATTACCAAGCAGAAAGCTCATCTCCCAGTGCTGAAGCAGCCGCAGAGGAAGAGGAAGAAGAGGCTGAACAAGCAGATAGCTCTCCCAGTCTCTCAGTCGGAGAAGAAGACCTGGAAACTAAGTATTATTACATCTTCTCCCATGCCTTGAGGACTGAAGCAAATCAAATGCAGTTCATCTCCCGAGCTGTGGCCAAGAAGCTACCAAAAGTGATCCCCAGAAATCAAGAAGCAAAGCTGCCTCCATGAGCACAAGTGCTTTCATAAGGATGAGGTCAGCTTACCCATATTTTAGTGAAGATAAGGAGTTTCAGGATGCATCTTGCTCAGACCCTAGATTTCACACTAATCTTCAAAGGGGTGTCTACGATGAAATCCTTGCTTCCAAGGGATTTGTTGATTGCAAGGCCATCGATTGGTCTGCCCTGACTGACACCAGACTGCAGAGTCTTCAATCTCTCATCCAAGCCATAGGTCTGGAGTTCATATGCAATCTTCAATAAGATTATGACCCAGAGGTCATTAAGGAATTTTATGCCACAGTCTGGATAGAACAAGAGAATCAAGATGTCATGTTATGGAAGACAAGAGGCCAGCTGCTTTCCATCATAACTCCAGAATTCAACAGTCTGTTTCACGCACCATTGGAGCCTGGGATGCCAAATCTGTTCAAGCTTGAGCCTGTCTCCAATGCTGACAGAAGAAGATTCTATCCAAGAAACTTTACATTCCCTGCAAATGCCCCATCAGATCATGTGTACTTCAAGGGCATTACAATCACAGCTAAGCATCTGGTTAAAATTCTAAATGTCACTCTTCAGCCCAAGGGAGGCAATACAGATGCTGTTTACAACTCCGTTTGGCAAGTACTAGTGCACATAGCTAAGAATGTACATTTTGATGTGGCCAGATACATTTTCCATGAAATTGATGCTGTCCAGAAGGACAAGAAAGCCAAGCTCAAATATGGGTCCTATATTATGTTTATGATCCTTCAGAGAACAGGTCTTCCAGAATCAACCTTCGACATCTCAGTGAAGACCATTAAGACCCAGTTCAGGCCTCAGGTTGATGATCATCCTGATGAGGTTGCTGTTCCAGCCCTGTTTGGAGATTCTCCAGAACCAGCTGTGTCAGCTCCCGGTGACACCGCTGCTCCCACAGCTCCTCAAGCGCCTGCTCCCCAAGTGCCTGTGCCTTAGGTCCGAGTGCCTACCGGTGTCACCGCTGATACTCCTGCAGCTGACCCAGCTGAGTTAGTATCTGTGACACAGGTGGCTAAAGATGGCACTCTCTCGACCTCTCTTCTGTCTCAAGCAGCGGCCAGAGCTTATCAGAACAAAGTGATGCCAACTCAGTTTGCAGCTCTGCGCCGAGAGAACCTTCAGCTTCGAACAGAAGTCAACAGTCTGCACTCCAAAGTTGATCTGCTGCAGGCTCAACTATCAGAAGTTCTCCAGCTGTTGAAGACCAAGCTCTGAATGTTTCTCCTCCTCAACCCTTTTTGTTGTTTTAGTGTCAAAGGGGGAGAGATGTGTGTAAGGGAGAGAGTTTACAGAGATAGGGGGAGAGTATTTTGGATACAGGGGGAGAGAAAATTATATTTTCTGGTGTAGTCAAGACTTGTTTTATTTCAGATTCTTCTGTCTTGATTACAATTAACTAATCTTTCGATCTGATTTAGCAAGTTACTACTAAGTCATCTATTTTGCTCTGATGCAGTAATATTTCAGTAATGCTCTGATGAAGTAGTTCATGCTAATTTGTGTTGCTATGATGCATATATCTTTTTGAATGAAGCTTTGTATCTACTTATGCTTTGATTCATACAATCATGTCAAGAATTATGCTCTGATACATATGTCTACTGGCTCATGCTCTGATACATATGCCTATTGGCACTCTTATACACATGACCAGTGATGTATACTCTGATACACATATCCAGTATGAATCTTTGCTATTTATACTCTGATACATATGACTATTGTGAATCTATACTCTGATGTTCTCACATGCTTTGACTCATACTCATATACTCTAGTCATTACAACTGCATCAGAAGTGACACATATCAGTTCAAATATATCCTTTATGTCATATGATGTGATACATACTCTCTAGAATGACATATGCTCTGATACACATTCTCTGAACTGATAAAAGTGTAAGTTGTAAGAAATATACTGCCCATATCCAAAATCATAACCTGTGCTCTAGCCAGATTGAAGCAAATCTATTATGCACAGCCTCAGGGGGAGTTTTCTCTAACAACCTGCACATGTATCTTCTATTCAAATCGTTATGCGAATTTGTTGAATGGGTTGCCACTAACCACCAAAAAAGGGGAGATTAAAAAAGCATCTAGGCCCCAAGTTGGTTTTGATGGTTAATGGCAACTCAAACTGGAATCTAACATTTACATTGAGTGTAGGCAGGTTAGTAGGTTCCAGGAAGAAGGGTCATCAGGGAAAGGATGACCACCAAAAAAGGTACAAGGGTGGTTTCCAGGACTAAGGAATGGCTGTGCTAGGCAGCTGTGCTACAACTGTGAGAAAGCCGGTGCTGTGCAAGGAGTTGCAAGTAAGGTGATGGTGGCTTGATGCGTCAAGGGCCGTGACTATAGTTGGTGGGCAGGTAAAGCCTAGATTTGCTAGTTTCTTTGAGTTCATAGGAAAAACCCGTACTATCAAGAGGGATGATGCAGTAATGATCTGTAGAGGTTCTAGTTGCTCAATGCTCAGGATGTTGGACAGTGGCACTAATGCTTTGAGGTTAGTGGCCCTGTGTCAACAGTTTTGCACAAGTGTGAAACTGGTTTTGTGCTTGCACTCTGTAGCGCTAGCAGTAGAAAACCCTAGGGGCTCACCGAAAAGGATGATCCGACAATCCGACGCCGACCAAAATAGAGCTACATCGGTGCTAGGGTTACAAAGGGGAAAGAAAGCTAGGGAGTGGAGGATTAGCTTCTAAAGCTCACCACACAGTGTTAGGGTGCTCGATTGAGGCAACGGTGGACGACGCAGTCGGCTTAGTAGCCAGTAGTGGCGGCACCTCACTGAGCTTGGTGATGAAGAGTGGATCTGCTCTGGGACTTTGTTGGCGATCAGAGAAGTTCCACATGGGTTCCGGGAGGGCAACGATACAAGACTTGGAGTTGGGGGTTCGCCGAAGTGGGCAGTGGCCGAAAGATGAATCTGGGCGGTGATGGAGAAGAAAGAAGGAAATCAGCCCCGATTCAGCAAAGAGGTGGAAAAGAAGGTTAGGGTTAGAGTAGTGCGGATCGACACTGTTTGAGCGACAAAGGACCACTGGAGTTGATGAAGTCAGTCGGTGGTACCGTGGTGAGCTAGGCCGCCGGAGTTGATGAAGACGGTCAGATTCCCAGCGAACAGCTTGATGGCGAGCGCTTGGCTTCATTGGGATGGTAGGGCAGAATGAGAGGAAGAGAATGGCACAAACCAAGGAGAGAATGGGTGGCTGAGAACAAAGAAAAGGAGGAGGCAGAGATAGGAGGTAACGGCACCGACAGAGATCATCGAAGCCGCCGTGATGATCCATTGGTGGAAAAGGGGAGAGGGAGTCGCGGCGGTTCATGTGCGGGGCTTCATGGTCACGCCAAGCAATGAAGAGGCTGACAGCTGCCCGACGTGGCAAGAAGCCGTCGGCTTGCCACTCTCCCACACCGTCCGCGTCCTGCACATGGCGAGGACGCGTGGAGAGAAGGAGCTGATGGGTGGGTCTAGGTCACGGGGCCAAAAGAAGGGAGACACTTCTTACGTTGAAGTCGGAAAGGAGATGGGCGGGGGCATGGCAGCTGAGGAAGGCTGATGGTGGGCCTGGCCCAAGTGATCGAGGAGATGGGCCGCTTATTGACAGGTAAGCAGGCTTTTCCCTTTTCTTTTTTCTTTTTTGTTCTAGGTTTAGCTAAAAAGGATTCAAATGTCATTTATTAAAATTGGGAAAAATTTGCAGAGGATCTTTAGGATATATTGTGAATTTTATCAGATTAAAATACTTTAATATTATCCAAACTAATGTTTGAACTCCAGTAGTTTAAATATTTTTGAAAATTTATATTTGAGTTTAGAGATGTAAATAACCCTCAGATATAAAATTTGTAATATAAGAAATTCACTTAATTAAGGTATTTTGGTTCTGTTCTTTTGAAAATATTTTAGCAAAACATTTATTTAAATATGCAATTCAAATCCAATTGACCCAAAAAAGATTTGTAGAGCTTTTCTAAGATCTTTGGAGCTTATAACAATTATTAGGATGAGGTTGGTTGAATTTGGTTTCATAATTTTGATTTAAGTCTATTTTAGGTCAAATTTTGCAAGCTTTTGCTTTGGATAACTTTTAGTGCATCTATATGCTAAGAAAAGGTGAATAAAACCACTTTATTTCATATGGATCTTCACTGGTCATATGTACATGTACCTACAAAAAGAGTCTTTACACCGGATTAGCGGACACTCTTTAATAGGTTCCTCTTGTTTGTGTTGTTTTCCCCATGTCCTGTGTATCTTTTCCCCCTTGTTTAACTCCTGCATGCTCTCCCAATTTAAAGGGTAGTATTCTGGAAAAGAACCAGCGCACAAGTGGACACGTATACCCATTAAAATCTGCTCACTTTCAACTACACTTAAAAATTTATGAAAGTTCTGAAGAAAATCACGTGTGAGGAAGGTTGTCTTAATTTCTCTTCTGTATGAAAGCTCAATGTTATTCCCTGCGTTCCATTTTTTTGGTGGAAAGCTTACTAGAATAGGCTTCCGTGCAGAGAACGAACTTCTTGTCTCAAGGAATTTGCTCCCCTTGTCTCAGTATTTCTTTTCATGTTTGTGAAGGCGTAGTGGAGGACATAGACCATGTCCCAGTGAAGTGCACATTAGCTAATCAAGTGTGGATGGTTGGTTTTCCTGAACTCTTTGAGCTGGAGCTTTGGACTCTACGAGGTATTGGGTGCTTGCTCTATTGAGAATATCTTACATTCCCTCTTCACCGAACAGATAGACAAATAGGCAATTCGATAGAAAAGATTATGGCTTCCTTACTATCAGCAAGCTCCCACGGGCAATGAACTGCTTCTAACTTCTTCATTCAGTTTGTAGCCATACCATATGGAGTGAAAAATGCCTTTTTTTGGAAGTGGCGAGATTCAAACAAGCATCCTAGCAAAATGATCTTTTGATAGTGGGCTCTGCCCAACACTGGGACTGATTGACTTTATATAGGGATAGAAAAGGCAACATCCAAGCTCTTTTTGAATTGGATATTGGATAGGCTAAGCTAGGTGTAACCCGCTTTCTCTACGATTTTGCTGAACTTGTCAAGCCCGAGAGGACTTTAGGGAATTTTGGAGAATGATAGATTCTAGGATAACACGGCACTAAGGTTGAAAGGGATGGCATGGGTTAAGCATCTGACTTTAGACCTTCGAGCTAAGTTATTTAATAAGGGGCTTCTTCTACCATATATATTACGGAACAAAGTATACACCTGTGAGTTTGAATTTAAAAATATGACTATTTGCGACATGTGCAGAAAAAACATGTGTATGTTTCTTTTTTTAGATGCTACTATTTATTATTATACAATATATTCACCTTTATTTTTTTCATAAGTCTCAAATGATCATATTTTCTAACTAAAATTTATAGATGTATAGTCCATACATCAATATTTTCAAATTTTTCTTAAACTCTAAAGTCTGTTTTTTGAATTTTTAAAAATAATGGATTTATATGCCCCGTGTGCGCAAAATCTGCACTCGCAGTCTTCCTGCCTTTTGTTTCCAAAAAGTTCCCCTATTTAAGCAGTCCTCCTACCTTTTGTTTCAAGAAATGATATGACCGCGTGCAAGTCGACCATATTGATGGACAGATGACTGCTAGTGTAACTAAGTCTATAACCGTGTACTATACTATGGTAATTTTTTGATATGACTCTGAACATGGTGTACATGTTGCCATTTTTTGAACTGGCCTAATCACTTTTCATTAATTGTATAATGGAAATAACATGTTCTTACAAGAACAACAAGAGGCAGGAAAGGAGAGGAGCAAATTCAGCACACTATCACAAAACCTACCACTCGTTGCTGATTCGAAGAACAAGCTACGGAACGAAACCCTGATAGCACTCTTACATCATAAGTTTCAAAGCTAGATCAACCTCTGGAAGATCAGTCTACATCCAAAAAACTTGGGAACCAAAAGCAAGCATTACTGCACACCATCACATCTCAGGCAGCAGATGACTGGAGGAGGTGCTCGTAGAGGTTGTATCATCAACACCCCGATTTGCAGCACCTGGACACCTCAACAAAGTGATGGCATCTACATCAGTCTCTCAGCCCCAGCCTTCAAAATCCCTTTGTCATCATCCTTAAGAAGACCTGTGCAATACAGCAGAAAAGAGCAAATAGAGAACACCACCTCAATAGGAGATCTAGTCACCTGGAGATCAAAGCATGCCTTATTACGACAAGTCCAAAAAGCCGGACACATTGCAGCGAGGCCCGTAGAATATAAAGCGATCCCCATAAGGAAGAAACTTATGCATCCAGAAATAGAATTGCCAAATGGAAGTAGGGCACATGGATGTTTGAAATAAGAATTCAACCACTCCCCACACAACTCATGCCATACTATAGGTGAAAAAAGGTGTTCAAGAGTTTCAGGTTGATCACAAAAGGCACACAAAGGAGATCCAGGCCAATAACGTTTGATCATATTATCTTTTGTAGGAATGGCGTTCTAGAAGACTAGTCATAGGAAAATCTGAATCTTGAGAGGAATCTTCACTTTCCAAATTCACTGAAGTGGGACCCATGTATATCTCTTTCCAACCACCGATAAATCGATTTGGTGGTGAACACATTAGATTTTCCCAAGGACTAAGATATGTTGTCCGACTGAATGGCACTATCCCAGGAGTCGGTCATATGACAGATGGCCACCCAATGACTATGCAAAGGGGGATGCAATCTTCTCCTAAAGGTTATATGTCCAGTAGAAAGTAGAAAATCTTTGAGTAAGCAATCCTGTTGATTGCAGATCTCAACAAAAGAGGATATATCTCACCTAAAGGAGTAGGGGTGGCCCAGGGGTCCTTTCACAACCTAGTATACTGGCATCCCCTACATTAAGTTTCCTCCCAGCAAAATATACATACTTAATTTTAAGTAGGGCTTTCCAGCAGGGAGAATCAGATGATTTTGCAGTAAACATAGGCCACGATATTATGAGACAATCATTTAGCTGTAACAATATCTTGCCATAAACCACATTTAATGTCTAATTTCCACCACCACTTATATAACAAGCTAATATTTTGTTTTCTCAAGTACTTGGAACCCAAACCACCTTTTGTTTTGGATTTACAAATCCTAGTCCATTTCACCAAGTGATATTTTTTCTTGTTAATAGTCCCTTCCAAAAGAACTTCCTCCTATGTTTATCAAGTTTCTCCACGAATGTGCTATTCAAGTAAAACATGGACATATGATCGATAGGCAGGTTAGAAAGGCAAGCATTCAACAAAAACAGTCCTCCCGCCAAGAGACACACTATTACTTTTCCAATTATCCAACCTTTCTTAAACTTGTCATCCAGGAATTCCCAGTCACAGTTTTTCAAAAGGGTAAAGCTCAGAGGGACCCCTAAATATTTCATGGGTAAAGAGCCAACTTGGCACCCAAACAGACGGAATACCAATGAGTATATGCTACTATCACCTCCTAAGACAAACAGTTCACTTTTCAGGAAATTGATCTTGAGGCCAGACATTAGCTCAAACATGTAAAGAAGTAGCTTTAAATTTAAAGCCTTACGAGGATCATGACTAATGCACAGAATGGTCAGCATATTGAAACTATTTGAAGGATAGCAACCCCATCCTCCACCAGGTCAGGGGCAAGACATTGAATGAGGCCATTTTGCTGAGCTTTAATAACCATCTTAGTTAAGCATTGTGTACATGTTGCATTTAATTGCAAATATGCTCAAGAGCACAAGGAAATCCATATCTGAACCGCGAAATTGAAGAACAAATACAGATAAAACATGAATTCATATTTCTGATTTTTGTTGATGTGCACAAAATGGTTTCTCATATGGCTAGAGACTAGCTAGAATCATAGGTCACCTGGCGAGTAAGCGCACAAGAAATGGGTGCAACATATCTTGGCCTCTCTCACAAGATCTGTATAGCGCGACATATCAGACTCGCTTGCTCTAAGCATTATGAGCATCTTCTCGCAATCAGTTTCAAGCTTAATTGGTAGCTGGCTCCATAGAAGATCTAAACATAGACCCTCCATGCAGGCGGCCAGCTCCGCTTCGAGGGCATCCACGCAGTGCTGAAGGACCCTACAAGATGAGAATTAAACTACAAAGCGATGGTCCCCTAGGACCATGCCAACACCTGCCTCCCTACATTCTTGCACAAAGGAACCGTCCACATTGAGTTTCCAACAATAGCAAACGACAGCAAGACGTAGTCTTTCTCTCTCTCTCTCTGCTTTTTTTCATCTATACTACCTTATGATAAAAGGGAAAGTTATTCTTTTCTAACTCTACCTCTTAAATTGTATCCAGATCAGTCAGTATTGTCTGGTCGTACGCCATTTACTTAAAGTTGATAGATAACTACCCATCATTACTCTTATTTAAAGTTAATAGATAACTTCTCGCCATTCTGCTATACCCTCCAGCGCTTCTCTCTCCCGAATCCGCTCCACATATGGCTGCTGAGCCAGTGACGCGCTCTGGCTGTGCTCGTGCACCACCGACATCGCCTCCTTTGACACGATGCAGTATATATTATGTTTTTACGCTATACATAGTGGGAAGACGTGCATTGTCCGTGTGCACTTGTTAGTCCAGGTCAATTTGTCAGCACCAAGTTTGGAAACATGACGTTCCATGAAAGGGTAATATGATCTTGGTGGAGTGGAAAATAATTGTAGGAAGATGGCTATGCCACCTTGAAAACTAGTAGTATATCGAAATTCGTAGAAGAAAAATAAATATATTGCAAACATACTTGCATACTCATAAACTAGTAGCATATCTAAAATTCGTAAAAGAAAAATAAATATATCGCAAATATACTTGCATACTCATACTCATATAGTGGGGCCCTCCTTTCTCAAATTATTGTGGAGGCTATGGCTATATGTTGGTCTATTTGGATGTGCTATAATTATGTTATTTTTGATAATAAAAAGCTTATAATCCAAATCAGGTGTTCTTCTGGTCTAGCAGTTTGCTATGGTCTTGGGCGCTCTCACAGAAGTTGGAGTTCAAGGAAGACATGGTGGCAAGGGGAAGACAGTTGGAAGCCTGGTGATGGAGCTATTTTGTACTGATAGTTGGAGGTCATGCAGGCAACTAGTAGACAGTGGCTTTAATGTCTCCTAATTTGCTCCTTTACATTTTCTCGTTATTTTGGATGTTGTTGGGTCTTTAGGCTACATTCCTTATTTCATTAACTTGTAGTAGTCAAAGTTTTTGGTTGTGTGCATCCCTTTGATGCAGAGCTCAGGAGATGAATAAAATATTCCTTAAGAAAAGACATACTTGCATGCAACACATGAGCTTTGCTCACAACTTGTGCAAAGAGTGAAAATCGAGTGTGTGGTTATCCATAGACACCTATGTCTACTAGGGCTTACCTGCTTAGCACACAAATGTGCAGCTACAGAGAAGCTACAAACATTCGGGTATATCTCAATTGGGGTACCACCTTGATGTTCCCAATTGCACACTAGAAATAGTTGCACTCTCATGTGGAGTCGATCTCTTCAAATCAACAAGGGACCAAATTGTTCGTGGAGTAGCATGAGCTTGCCGTAGTAGAATTCCTGGTGCCTTTTAAGCCTATGCAACTCATTTGGATTCAACACGATTTCTACTCTCTAAATATATGGTATGATCTCGGTTCATCATCACTAGAGGAGATGTAACAAGAGGCTTGGAAGAGACCTATATTTATCTGTTGGGTATGCGATGTGAAGTTGTTTCACTATGTTGCATTTATCAGTTTGTATGGCTGCACGGTTCTTCAGTTTCAGCACATGACGTACTCTTTTTTAGTCTGATTTGATTTGCTATTTCACCTTTTATGGTAGAACCATGTCTTTTTGATGTTTCATAGGATCATAGGCCTTTGATGTGATTGCATGTGTTTCAACCATGCATGTTGTTTTGCATCTAATGGACAAATAATTACTAGTCTGAATAGTGTACCTAAGCCTACAACCAGTGTGTTATACTATGTTGATATGATTGCGAACATGGTGCTCATGTTGATTCATTGGCTATATATGCTCGTTGACATAAGAAATTCTTGTGTGAATTGTGAGTTTTAAAAAGGAACACAGAGAAACCATGAATTCATATTCGTGATAATTTTTCAACATGCATAATAGACAGCTATGCCTATACTAAGGCTCGCTTGCTTAGCACACAAATCTGCATCTACAAAGAAGCTACAGAACATTCGGTTAGATCTCAATTAGGATACTGCCCTGATATTCCCAGTTGCACATTAGAAACAGCTGCACAGCAGAGTCGATCTCTTCCAATTAACAGGTTAAAGGGACCAAAGTGCTCCTGGAATAACACGAGCTCACCATAGTAAAATTTCCTGGGCTTTACAACTCATTAAGATTTAATGCACGATTTATACTCTTTGAATATATGGATATCTCCATTCATCATCACTCGAGGAAATGGAATCAAGAGGCTTGGAAGGGACATAATTTACTTGTTGGTAATTGCTGGTATGAAGTTGTTTCACTGTGTTGCATTTTCGGCTTGTGTAGCTGCATGGTTCTTCAATTTCTTTTTTAGTCGGTTTTTGATTTGCTATCTTCACATTTTGTGGTTGAACCATGTCTTTACTCTTTAATATGCGCACATGTCTTTAGTATGACTGCATGCGTGTCAACCATGCATGTTATTTTGCATCTTATGGACACATGATTACTAGTCTGATAGTGTACTAAAGCCTACAATCAATGTGTTCTATTATGTTGATATGATTACAGATATGGCACCCATGTTGATTCACTGGCCAAATATGCTTGCTGACACAAGGAAGTCCTTGTGTGAATTGTGAGATTAAAAAGGAATAAAGAGAAACATGAATTCATATTCCTGATTTTTGTCAACATGCATAAAATTGTTTCTCATACAACTAGAGCCTACCCATAGTGATAGGTCAGTTAAGGTTCCGTCAGCTGGTGGGTGAGCATACAAGAGATGGGAGCAAAGATGATTAGATTTAGTGCTTGCGATTTTGTGCATACTAAGATATAGGCGTAAATTTATACTAGCCAATAAATAAATTATGTTTTCCCTGCAAAAGAAAATAAAAACAAATATTTTGCGGTTTAAACGGTTGGGGATAAGTCTTGGACGTTGTGCTATGTTAGTGGGAGGTATTGGTGTTATGGTGTACACCCCATCCCACATCTTAGGTTCAAGTCCTAATTTTAATTTGGATGCTTTTTATTGTCTTTAGGATAGAAAAAAACGCTTTAATATGATATGTGCAATGAGTTTCAAGAGTGAACTAAAATATCTCAAATGCACGAGAACTTGGGCAAGATGCACACAAGATAATCCCTAAACTTGCAAATGCAGATTTTTTTTCCCTTTTGAAAAACCTAAAAGGAATTACATGACAAACTTGTTCAAACATCTGACATTGACTTATATCTAGGGAGTCAATTGAGGACCGTGTGATTTGCTCCACACTACAAAATTCATCTAGTTTATGTTACCGTGAAGAGGGGGAAAATACATCTGCTTCTTTAGAAGTGGAGAGTTAATCTAAACTTCAATTGCTATTGTCGACGATCGGTGAACCGGCGAACTTACGGTACTCGTGAGATGATGATTACTGGGGGGTAGGGACCTCTAGGGCCCAAACGCCAAGAGATCTGACAGCAGGGAACAGCCGTTTTTATACAGGTTCGGGCCTCCCTCAGGGTAATAACCCTACGTCCTGTTGCTATATATTGCTCGGGAACACGCCTTACAGTGGGGGGATATATGTTAGTGGCTACCCTAGGCCTAATTGTAGACTAAACTCTCCTAAACCACCGGGCTCGACTCCTTCGAGGCAGTGGATCTTCTAGGGCTTCGACTTCGGGAGCTCCGACTAGATGTCGTGAATTGATTGGCTCTGTTGGATCTATTTCGCTCTCCTCCCTCCCCTATGGGATTGCTGATCCTTATATAGGGAGCGTCCGAGATCGTACTGGACGTGGACTTACGCCCAAGTAGGACTCTGGTCTCCTTAAACGTCGGGATCAACTTCCTAGTTTAAGGGGAGTCTTCTCTTCCCGAGAAGGGTTACCTTATCGTCCAGGGATCCATCCCGGGTAAGCTGTACCTTCCTAAAGTCACGGGAGTCTACATACGGATACCCCTAATACGCGGGAAGCCATACTATTCATCATCAAGCCCCCCATCAGTACGCGAAGTGAGGCCATGATGGTTCTGTTAGAAATCTGCCCTTGTCGGGAACGAACTTCCGAGTAGGCGATCCGAGTAGCTTTCGTTGGTGACTGCTTCGAGTAGGTTCTACCCCGACCAAATAGTTGGGAGAGCCTTATCGGAATTATCCTCGGGACAGACCCAGAATGTTTTCTGACTTGATCTGGTCCGCTGATCTCGGACACGCGTCCGCCTGGCACGTTTTTAGGAAACTGATCCATCGTGGCGGAAAATTCGCGTGGTGATGAAGAATCTTTTCTCTCTCTGCGCTATCGTGCGAGTGCTCGTTTCGGGTCGTGGGTTGTCAGACCCTCTTTTTTCCCGCGACATGCCTTGTACGCGGAAAAAGCAACTGCCCGCATTAAATGCGATGGAACTGATCGTGCCGAAAACCGCGCTCGTCTCCGGCGAAAGTTTAAATTTCTAGGAGTCTAAGGATTGGGGTTTTTGCACGCATTGTCTCTCCGCCTCCCAGCCTTCTTGCTCTCTTCATCTTCTTCCTCGCGCTCTTGCCAAAACCTTCGCCTCCATCTTCTCGTGGTCGAAAGACGAAGATGGGCAAGAAGAAGATCGTGAAGAGTTCTCCCGATCGCACCGAGGAGTCGGGGAAAGCCTCGGAGGAAGTAGCCGTCGCCATTCCTCCATTTGAGGTCTCTGTGATGGACGCCGCCGCCTTGGAGAAACTGACGGCGGAAGAGGTGATACTCCCGGAGGTATTCGTGCCTTACCGGGAGGCCGCGAAGGAGTCGGTCCCCTCCCCCAACACGGGCTGGATCGTCGTTTTCGCGGACTTTTTTAGGTGTGGATTCCAGTTCACGCCTTCGTCCTTCTTCCTCCTTGCACTCCAGTTCTACGAGATCGAGTTGATCCACCTCAACCCGAACTCGGTCCTAATGTTGGGCAGTCTTCGCACACCTGTGCGAGGCCTACCTCGGCATTAGGCCAAACCTGGAGCTCTGGAGGTACTTCTACAACCTCCGCCGCCAGAAAGGCAGCGGCGCGGGAGTCGTCGGCGGCGCAGGATTCCGACTTCGCGAAGGGATGAAGAATGCTTACATTGCTTCCTCCTGGAAATCATCCTGGTCGGGCTGGCACAATCGGTGGTTCTACTGCCAACCCCCAGCGAACTCGAGGCTATCCTACCGCGGGCTCGCCCCTATCCCGAACAAGAGCTGGGGGGAGGCCCCGAAGGAAACTAAGAAGCTTAAAGCGCTCGTCCAAGACATCGCCAACCTTGTCGCCAAAGGCTTGTCGGCGTGGGATGTCGCGGAGGATTTCCTTCGACGCCGGTTAAGCCCTCTTTCGTCGAGGATCAAGGGAGCCTGGGAGGTCCCGGAGGGTCCAGACCAGACCAGGGACTTTGACACGGGTAAGTATCACGATTACCTCCGTGCCCGACTCAATCGTCGATACTCCTTACACACTTCTTTCTTGTCGTGCCGAGCAGAGTTGTCCCCGGAGGAGCTTCAGAATAGGTTGAACTACCAATTCGAACACTCCCCCAAGGTGGGCGTACGGACGTGCCCTTGCCTTTACTGCAGCAGAGCCCGGACAGCCGGCAAGAGGTACTCTCGGTAAGGTGTTCATCGTTGACTGGCTTGAGTTCATCCGAGTAGCCTTACAGAAAGTCTTCGGGCTCGTTTCTTCGCAGCGACTAGGCCGCGGGGGACCTGACCCGGAGGCCGAGTGAGCAGGCGTCCCCGTCGAGGATGATGAGGTCGAGATGTACGACGCGGCCCCGCTGTCCTTCGAGACGAGGGAGGAAGATCCTTCTGCGGCCGAGGAGGGGACGGACGCCCCCTTGACGAGTTCTCCCGCCCGGGACCCTCGACCACAGGTTTGACTTCTCGCCCGACTACTTCTTTTTCCTGTGTTCTTTTCCGAATGACAGTCACAAGGATGGATGTGTCGAATAGCCCGGAGCGAGCAACCCTCTCCCTAAGGGGCCAACTTCCCCTCCTACGACCGTTCTCGAGGAGGAGACCGTGGCGAAAAAGGGGAAGGCGCTGCTCTCCTCCGGCAAGCGAGACTCGAATGTCTTGGCCAGAATAACTCCTCCCGTGGGGAAGCGCACGAAGTGAGTTTTCCTTTGCCGTCTTTCTCTTTTAACTTCGTTATGTTGAAGACTTGACTCGGTTGCTTCTGTCGACTAGGGTGTCGATCCGCTCCGCCAAGACTCCAACTGCTGCGGCCGCCAAGCAGCAGCCCCCGACGCCGAAATCGGCACCGGCCTCTGCGCCGAACTTGCCACAGGCCCCTGTGCCGGATTTGCCGCAGGCCCCTGCGCCGAGGTCGCTGCCGGCCCCTACCGAGGAGTCGGAGCCCTCGGCACCGGAGTCGGAGTTGCCCCTCATCGAGCAGGTCGCGCCTTCGGGTCCTTCGGCGCCTGAAGGTCTTCGCCCTTCCTCCTTGCTGCAGGTAATCGTAAAGGAAATCAGCGATAAGGTAATTTTACTCTGCTTTTACTAACCTGTTCTTTTTCCAGCTTGCTATCTCCCAGATCGCTCCGCTCGAGAAGGCCCAAGAGGAGCTGGACTCGGTGCGCGACGAGCTGAAGAGACGTCTCGACGAGTCCGAGAGGCAGCGGGCGGAGAACGAGACGTTGCTGAAGCGCCTCGAAGACTCCGAGAAGCAGCGGGCGGCGGAGAAGGAGGCGCTGCAGAAGAGCCTTGACGACTCCGAGAAGCGACGCGCGGTGGTCGAGGCTGATCTGTCATCCGCCAATGCATGCCTCTCTGACGTCGTGCCTTCCCTGCAGCAGAGCCGATCCTACGCGGGGAAGCTGGAGAAAGACCTCGAGCGGGCCTTGGGCGCGCTCGAGACGGCGTTGGGGGAAGTTGGTGTCGTTGTCGCCCCGAGTTCTTCTTCGGCTAACCGACTGGTCGAGCTGACGGCGTCTGTCTCCCAGGTGAAGCCTACTATCGAGAAGCTTCTCGAGAGCGAGCTTCAGCAGGGGGGTCCGCGATGCCCTGGCCTTCGCCTTGGCCCTTCTGAAGCACGAGCACCCGGACTTGTCCCTGGAGGCGCTTGCTGCTGACTTGCCGGAGGGTGAAGAAGAGAGCCTTGTCGACGCCGTGCAGAAGGCGGCAGACGCCTTTGGTGATCGAGTCCAGACATCTGGCTCGAAGTAGGCCTGTAATAGCGAACACTTACATAGATACTGTGGTTAGTAACTGTGCGATAACTCGTGTGTTTTGGTCTTTTTCTTCAAAACCTTGTTTAATCTGCTCATGTGAAACTTTGCCGGATGCAAGCGTGGACTTTAGTCGGAGCCAATGTCCTTTGTCTTCCTCTAGCATAGGTGTGCGAATAGTGCCGCAGGTCGTTCCTTGCTGTGATCGACCGGTCCTTAGATTTAGTCGCATGGAGGGCTCAGTGGCTCCTCGTCATCAGTAAACGCGATAAGGGGTCTTTCATACAGCTTGTCGTGGCCATGGCAGCACCTCCGCATTCCTTAGCTAAGGGGAGACTCCGGTTACCTCGCTGGCTAACTCTGCGTTTGCTCAATCAACGAGGTTTCACTCTACCCGAGGTATCTCCTGCTCCGAATGGTCGGAGGCTTGGATAAGCGTACAGGTTCCGTTGATCTAGTCCGTACTCGCACCTCCTTCCCTTCCTTTACTTGGGATTAAGGGGCATTGCCACGGAACTGGGGAGCTTAGTCAACCAGGCCTTAGGTCTGGTCAGGTGGGGGGCTCAGTGGCTCCCCTGTCACCTGCAAACGCGTTAAGGGGTTTTCCTCGCATCCCTGGCAGTTGCAGCGCAGAACCCTTTTTCCTTTGCGCGGGTCGGAAAAATCGGTACTCGTACTCGTATTTCGACTTTTCCGTATTCTTATCTAGCCCCCGACTGACCGTTCGAGGGATATCTCGGATAGGCAGTTTGAATAGATAATGAGAAACTTTGAACTAAGAATTTTGTATTATTTAAAAACTGTGTCTTTTACAGGCTACTGTAAGGAAAACATTCTAGGGAAAGCTAAGAAACAAAAATTAAGCCGTCCCCTCCTCCCCTTGGCTTGTCGTCGATTGCACCAAAGACTCCCATCCTCTTGTCGCGACCCGCTGACCGAACTTTGTTGAGTGCGCGTGCTGGGGCGGCGGCACCCGGAGCGTCTTATCGACTTGTTCGTAGCTTGGCGACTCTTGAGGTTGGTGTTGGTGCAACTTCGGAATCCGCCTACGAGGAGGCGATGGTTGTACGATCTTACCGGAGGCGGTTGTACTGGACTCTCTAACGGACGCGACCTTTTTACCACTAATACGAGCGACATGGACCGGGTGGCTTCTCCCGAGGAACCGTTGTCCTGTTCGGGGAAGGCCCTGTTTTTCTCCCAGCTCCGATTTAATCGTGGAGCTTTTTCTCCAACTTGGAGGGGTTACTTTCCGGAGTCGTTGCTCGTAGCCGTGGAGGCGGTCTTGACGACGTGGAGGCGGGAGCCTCGACGTTGGCGTCCTGGGTAGAGGGTAGTTGCTGCTCTGCGAGGTCAAGGCTGCGCTTGTCGCAGAGGAGTGCTTCTCTGGGGGAGCTCCTTATCGTGAGGACACCCTTTGGGCCTGGCATCTTTATGCATTGGTAGGCGTAGTGCGTAGCTGCCATGAACTTGGCCAGGGTAGGCCGTCCCAAGATAGCATTGTAGGCTGTCTCGAAATCGACTACGTCGAACAGGATTTTCTCTGTTCGGAAATTCTCCGGTGTACCGAAGGTAACCGGGAGTGTGACTTGCCCTATCGGCATGGCCGATGAGCCCGGGACGATGCCGTGGAAAGCGTGCGTTACCGTCTGCACGGATGACCGTGGCACTTGCATAGCATCGAGGGCGTTGGCGAATAGGATATTGAGGGAGCTCCCTCCATCTATTAGCACGCGACCTACTCGGCAATTGTTGATCATTGGCTCGACCACGATCGGGTACCGTCCCGGTCGAGCACAGTTTTCAGGGCAATCGGTCTGGTCAAATGAGATTGATACCTCGGACCACTTGATCGCTCGAGGGACCCGCGGTACACTCGCGAGGACTTCTCGGGCGATCGCCTTATACTGCCTCTTGGACTCGTAAGAGGTCGAGCCCCCGAATATGTGCTCGATTGCTCTGACTTGCCCCTGGAAAGGCTCAGGAGTGGATTCATTGTCGTCGAAAGACGTCTCCCGGCTGTTGTTAGCGACCTGGGGATTCTCCTCGCGGAACCTCTCCCGGTCTTCCCTGAGGTATTTTTTGAAGATGCGACACTGTCGCAGATCATGCGAGTCAGTCTGGTGAAAGTCGCACCAGGGCTTGGACGTCTTGTCGGAGGATGTCATAGGCTTGTCCTTGGGGCGTGGCTTCCAGGTGCGTTTCTCGGAGACGTCGGCCATCACCTCGTCGGTTCTGGTCCTCTTCTCTTTGCTCCCTCCGGAGGGCTTCTTCTTGCGCTTAGTCTTGCGCGAATCGCCTCTTGACCGGAAGGGAGAGCTGGTCGATTCACCCCGTTGCTGCTTGATATAGCGAAGGGTTTCCTCCGCACAAGCGGCCTTCTCGGCCAGGTCCATGAGCTGCCTGGTGGTTTTTGGTGGACGCATGATCAGGTCGTGCATGCACATCTCGTTTCGGCTGCCCCGAGTGAAGGCGCGGATGACATCCGAGTCCGTTACTTCGGGTATAGTGTTGCGGACAGCACTAAACCTCTTCGTGAACTCACGAAATGTCTCGTCTGGTCGCTGGATGACGAGGAAAAGATCGTCGACCCGACCAGGCCTCGGGAAGGTGCCCTGGAAGTTCCGGAGTAGCATGTCGCATAGCTGTCCCCAGGAACGTATGGTTCCTGGGGGAAGGTTCGTCAACCACGTCTTAGCGGCTCCTCTGAGAGCGGTAGGGAGGTAGTTGGCCATTACCTTCTCGTCACCGCCGGCCGCCTCAATCGCGGTGGTGTAGATCTGGAGGAATTCCACGGGGTTCGTGGTTCCGTCATACGATTCAAGCGAGCCGGGCTTGAAACGAGAAGGCCAGCGTACCTGTCGGAGTTCCTGGGACAATGCCTGACATCCGCTGAAGGATCCCCGATAAGGCACGTTCTCGCCACTATTCGGGGTCGAGGATCGGCCCCGGGTATTGGCGTTGTGCACGTGATCTCTCCGAGAAGGTTGCTGCTCCTACTGGCGCCGCTCGAGCTGTTCTCGGAGGTCCACCGGCTGCTCCTCCTGAGGAGACCGGTTTCCTGGGGTGACGTCCCTCCCGATTTCGTTCTTCCAACGGAGGGGGGTATCCACCCGAGTAGAGCTACGGGCCACCGATCGGGCTCGAGAAGACTCGGCCTGGTTCTGAGCCTCCTGGAGGTCAGCCCCCAGCCGTCGTAGCCACTGCTCGCCCGTGGGTGTAGATAAATCCGCTACGGGAGGCTGTGACAGTAGATTGCGCACTTCCGCAAGTCTTCGAGCAGTCCGGGACACGTACTCCCTCGTTCCCGGGGGGATCTTTCTCCCATGGCAGGCAGGTCTCCGCTCCGGCGAGGAGTTCTTTCCCCGGCAGCGGGCAAGCCTCCGTCCACGTGGGAGGCAGCCAGCGCATTGCGCGGCTGCGAGCCCCCGGGCAGATCCTGATCTTCGGGGTCTTCTCGACCGTCGTTGATCGCGAGTACCATCCGAGGTCCTTGGCTGGATGACGTGTACTCGTATTCCATCGCGTTGTCCTCATCGGACGCCACGCGGGTAAAGTCTTGATCGTTCTCACGATCAGAATTAGCAGGAGAAATCCCAGCCATGGGACTGGTCATTCCTGCTGGGGAGTCGTCATTCAAGATCAACTTCCCACTGAAGGCCCTGGCGCACTCAGTTCTGAAGTGATCTGCTTCGCAATCCGAGTCCTCTCCAGGGGCGTATTCTCCGAGGTCGACTCGATCCGTCACTGGGTACGGGTTCATAGGGCCGAAGTTGTCGTAGAAGCCCTGGTCCAAGTACCCAGTGCGGGGCGAGGTTGCGACCGGTTTTCCTGCCGTGCTTGCTACTTCCTCCTCGGTCGCAACCGGGGAGGGGTGCGCAAACGGCGCTGGGATCTGATCGCGCCTAATTGCGCGTCCTACCGACTTTGATCTTTCCTCGACGGTTTGGTCCCGAGAGGTCCCCACGGTCGGCGCCACCTGTCGACGATCGGTGAACCGGCGAACTTACGGTACTCGTGAGATGATGATTACTGGGGGGTAGGGACCTCTAGGGCCCAAACGCCAAGAGATCTGACACAGGGAACAGCCGTTTTTATACAGGTTCGGGCCTCCCTCAGGGTAATAACCCTACGTCCTATTGCTATATATTGCTCGGGAACACGCTTTACAGTGGGGGGATATATGTTAGTGGCTACCCTAGGCCTAATCGTAGACTAAACTCTCCTAAACCACCGGGCTCGACTCCTTCGAGGTAGTGGATCTTCTAGGGCTTCGACTTCGGGAGCTCCGACTAGATGTCGTGACTTGATTGGCTCTGTTGGATCTATTTCGCTCTCCTCCCTCCCCTATGGGATTGCTGATCCTTATATAGGGGGCGTCCGAGATCGTACTGGACGTGGACTTACGCCCAAGTAGGACTTTGGTCTCCTTAAACGTCGGGATCAACTTCCTAGTTTAAGGGGAGTCTTCTCTTCCCGAGAAGGGTTACCTTATCGTCCAGGGATCCTTCCCGGGTAAGCTGTACCTTCCTAAAGTCACGGGAGTCTACATACGGATACCCCTAATACGCGGGAAGCCGTACTATTCATCATCAGCTATATATATAGAGCAGCAGTTCTTGCAAATCCTTAGCACCAGTTGCTAGATGGAGGGGGTGAACATACTTTTTTGATAAAATAAGAACTTTATTTCCTCCTGGCCTCTGTATCGACTAAATGCACACAACCTCAAAAGTTTACAAAATCAAAGTGTTGTTCCATTGACACTAAAAAGATAGATTACATAGACCCTTCCAAACATGACGCCATCAAGCACTACATAATCTATTACATAATCGCTATCCACATAGAGACATAAATTCCCTAGCAATTGCTGCTATTCTATCACAACCCACCATCATCTCTTCCCTGTGCTCCGGTCGCTGCAGGATAGACCACAATCGTAACAAATTGATACACAAGTAGGTAACCTACAAAGGGTTAGAAATTGCCTTCTTGTCAAATACAATATGATTCTTAAATAGCCATATGGACCAACATATTGCACTTACCCCCAGTAGTATTTGAGCTCTCTTAGCCCACTCATTTCCATTAACCAATTTCTGAACAAATTGGGCATACTACGGGGTGGTGGAAGGTTAAAAGCTAGATATGCCGATCTCCATGTGAATTGAGTGAACTGGCAATTAAGAGATGTCAGATTGACTCTTCTTCATCACGGAAACAACATTTCTTACTTCCTTGCCAATTCCGTTTTGCCAGGTTACCCTTAGTGAGCTCCACCCCTCATCGAAGATACCACATACAAAAATTTATCTTCAAAGGAAGTTTTAACCACCGTAGGCGCAATTGCCAATCACGATGATTACTATGAAGGATGTTTGGTCGTACTAGAGCACCATACATGGATTGTATTGACAATAGTCCATTGGAATTTAAGTCCCAAGAGAAAACATCTTTGCCTTGACTAAGGGTTACCCCTGCGGCCCGTTGAGCGAGCTCATTCCACTCTACCAGTTTAGGCCCTATAATAGCTCTTCGGAACAAAACGTTGAAGCAGATTGTGCTCATCACCTTGGCAATAGTGGCATGTGTTTTCTGAGTGATGTTATAGAGGGAATGATACGGATTTTTAAAGGCCTGAACATCTATTCGTAGATCATCCCAAAAACCTAACCTCCTCTCCACATTCAATCTTGAACTTGCCAAATGAGAAGAACATATGTTTTATTTTCATCAGGCCTACCGAAAAATGGGAGTCCGCTGGCTTGCCTGTGATTTGAGTGAGTGGCGTTCCTAGAAGATATTTATTTCGAAGGAGTTTTTGCCACATCCCGTCCTCATTGAGAAGCTCAAAGAGTCATTTGCTTAGTAAGCTCAAATGCTCACATTTTTTATCCCCAAATCCCAAATCCTAGACCACCTTGGTCTTTTGGCTGAAATAAGATGTTCCATTTGGCTAAACGATACTTCAGTTTATGACTATCGCTCTGCCAGTAAAATCTAGACTGATGGTAGTCAAGTTTATACCTTACCGCCTTGAGCAGTTTAAGAAATAACATCCTAAACATAGGTAGGCTACTAAGTATTGAGTTTATTAGAATAGGCCTCCCTCTAGTGGAATGCACCTTGCCCTTCCAACTACTCAACCTCTTTTCAAAATAGTCTTCCACTCTCTTCCAATCACTATTATGAAGCCATTTATAATGAATGGTGTCGGTGTTATAATCCAGCAATAATGAATGCAGGGCGGTGTATGCATAGCAGATCTAGATGGGTGTACACGGGAGACAAAGTTTAGACAGGTTCAGGCCCTCAAGGAGAGGTAACACCCTACGTCCTGTGTTTGGTGGATGGTATTGCCTATATCCCGAGTGCCGCAGGACCTTGAGAACAGATCTCTAGGTTGCTTAAGCTATATGTGTAAAGAGTGTGGAAACTGATGAAAGCATGTGAGAGTTTATCAGAGCTTATGGAAAACTTACCGATCGAGGGATCCCTACCTGGCCTTATATAGACGACCGGGGTAGGGTTACAAGAGTCCTGATCGACTTATAGATTGGTTTCCTAATTAGTTACAACAGAATCCGGGATTATCGAGTAAGTGTTTGTCCTTATCTCGTACTCCAAGTCGATGAGGCACCCCCGTGTAGAAGTCGGACTCCGAGTAGTCGGTCCGGTCCACCCTATGTCCAGAGGACCGGCTTTGTCCTCCTTTACGATACCCAGGTGCCACGCCGTCGTCAGTAGCCCCCCGAGTCCTTCTCAATCTAGCTGCGGCTTGTCCTGGTAACATCCACACTGGGTGCCTTTGACTTCTTCCTTTTCCCGAGTAGCATCCACCTGAGCGTGCCTCTTTGTGATTCGCAGGAAGATTGTGAAGGACTTTACGAAACTCCTGTGGAATAGAGAAAATAAGCTGAGTAATATTCACCCGTAAGGCAGGAATATCATGGCGGTTGAGTTAATAACGGATTAGTCCTGGTGGTATCCGGTTATTTCCAGTGGATGAAGACCGGCTGATAGCCCAGCGGCGGACATACCATGAATCTCAACTGAATTCCCGAGTGACATCTAGTTTCCCGAGTGGCTTGGGTCCAACTAGTATCCTTCTAGAGGGATGCCCTCGAGATTTGCGTCAGAACCAGAACACAAGCTGTGGCGTTTCGATCCCGAGTGGCGGAGCCTGATACCCAAATGTTTCACTAAATCCGGAAGTTCCGGATCCTGAAAACCCTCAGGGTAAATTTCTCGGAATGTCCGGGTGAAGAAACCGGGTGGCTCCGAGTTGCTCGGTGTTCGACTAGTGGCCCGCTAAAGGCACACCACATCTGCCCTTCACTCGGGTGTATTCAAGTGATTGCGTTCCCCTAGAGGCCAACCAATGAAACCCATCAAAACCATAACGTTCAATTCCGAGTTGTTCGGTAACCGACTAGTGACCCGTTGAGGGCACATTACCATTGCTCTTTATGGAGGGTGTATTCAAACGGGTGTTATCCCTGGAGGGCTAACAGTTGAAACCCCGATTGCGCCTAATCCAAAAATAGACGTTTGACGCCGTTGAAGCGGAAGAGCCGCGTGGTGAGTGCGGGTAAGTCACGCTGTGGAAGCGGAAAGGTCATCCCGCGGGGCGGAAATCTCACTCCTGTGCAGCTGTCTTTCCTTTATAACCCCATCCGTTCACACTTGTTCCCCTTTCACGCTTTGTTTCTTCCGCTCTCGAACCTTTCGTCTTCCTGCTTTACTCAGAACACCACCGCGCCGCAAATTTGGATTGCTGCCGATTCCGCATTCGTCTTGACACCGCATAGATTCCATCTCATTGCCATCCCTTGCATCCGCCTCTCCATCCAGCCGACCAAACCCTAATCGGGCGCCCCACAGCAACCGTAGATTGGATCCGGTGGCACTGGATGCACTCTCCCGTCTGGGCAGTCGATCCAATCGAAGAAGAAGAGGATGCGCTGGTGTGGGTGAGTCTCGAAGAAGCCAACTCTTCAGTCAACCCGATGGCTCCTTGGGTGAAGTCCACAGCGACCAAAGCCCGGCTGAATGCCCTGGTGGTCGCTGGCGTGCTGCCGGCGAAGGAGCAGGTCGAATGTCGCGTCGCCGGCGGGGAGGAATTTCCTACTCTGAACAACGGCGAGATCGTGGTCCACTCCGCCTTCTTCCACTGGGGGCTCTCGGTGTCGGTCCACCCCTTTCTCCGGGGATTGCTGTACTACTACGGGCTGGAGCTCCACAATCTCAACTCCAACGGTCTGCTCCACATCGCCACCTTCATCACTCTGTGTGAATGCTTCCTCGGCATCGAGCCGCACTTTGCATTGTGGAAGCAACTGTTCATAGTGAAGCCGCAGCCGAGCAAGAGCAGTCCGGCCGTGGTGGGGGGCGTCGGATTCCAAATCTGGCCCGGAGCCGTCAAGCTTTATCTGGATCTCCCCTTCCAGACCTCCAATAAGGGATGGCACTCGGGTTGGTTCTACATCTCCAATCCGGCGCCATCTCTTCCAGGATTCGGGGGCCAGCCGCCCGAGGTCCGGCTGAGCTGGACTGACTTGCCACAGGATTGGGAGCAGCCCGCAGTCATGGTGCTCATGGGGGCTCTCTCTGAGGCGCTCAAAGCCGGCGTCTCCGGAGTTGTCGTCATTTCCACTTTCATCCGTCGCCGAGTCCAGCCGATGAAACTAAGGGCGCACCTGATGTTCAGATATTCTGACAGTCAAGACGCGACTCGGGAGTCGGCCGATGAGCTCTCGGAGACTGAGGTGCGGCACCGAGTCGGAAAGCTAATGGCCCTAGGGACAGACCTGGATATCTCCTGGTGGCCGTCGCCCTTCAGTCACACCAACCCGCCGAACCAGGTGAGTGATCGTTCTTCCAACCCTGTTGATCCGCGATTTAAGTTTTGGCCGAATCTTTATTTGGATTGTGTTTGTGCATCCTGACCTTGCAGGACCTGTTCGGGTTCAGTTCCTCTGCTCCCCTTCCGGAGAAGGAGATATGGAACCAACCCCAATACACCGACGTTCCCAACGGCGGGCAGCCGCCACAGTGTGGCACCCGACCATCATCCGTCGGTGCCAGGTCATCGAGGGGAAGTGCCTCGGTGACGGAGGAGCCCAGCGCTCCTCCGCCGGTTGTAACGGCAACTCCTGAGGAAGAGACTCAGGAGGATGAAGATGACGTCCCCCTTCTCGTCAAGTGAAGGAGGCGGACGGCGGCCGGCACCGTCGCGGGAGGGGGGCGGGATGACTCCTCCGCCCCGCCCGCCGCTTTGGGAGGGCAAGACGACTCTTCCACCCCGTCGGCTCTGACAGCTCCAGCCGCCGCCACCGAAGAGGCCCCTCAGGCGGCTGATGACGTGGTTCCTCCCACCCGGGGGGAGAAGACGACTGCCAATACCGCCTTCGGGGGGCAGAGTGGTTCCGCAGCGTCGCCGACTCCGGTGGCCACCGCGCCAAAGCAACGGGCTTCGGGGTCCAGGAAGCGCATCCCTGTTCCCCAATCCGACAAGTAAGTCACTAGCGCATCCCTGTTCCCCGATCCGACAAGTAAGTCACTCATTGAATATTTCCTTGCTCATTCTGTCTTCGGAGCTAACGAGTTGGGGTGTTTTTTCTGTAGGGCACAGCGATCGGGGGATGTTTTGAAGGCTCTTCCGAGTGCCCCGGGCTCCAGCCAGGACGGGAGCCAGCCGGGGCCAGACGCGGGGCCTTCATCTCCTCCACGGCCTTCTTCTCCGCCGCAGCCCTCCCCTCAGCGGAGTGGTGCGCCGCCGACTCCGCCCCCTGCTCCTTAGCCGGAGGAGCCCGTCGCAGGGATGCAGGCTCCTATTGTGACGGAGCAGGCGGAGCCGAGCCAGACGCAGACCGCCCCGCCTAACCGCCGGAGGAATCTGGTGTTTCCGGTGGTGGAAGAGAACATTGGGCGCATGCCCCCTTCCCCGGGAAGCCTCCACCTAGCCCTCCAGCCTCTGCAGATTCGGCAGTTGGACCCTTTAAGGTCCAGCACAGTCTTCCGAGAGATAGATGACGTCCAGGAAGCGGGCGAGTGGACAATCTCGGGGAGGAGCTACCGACGCTGATGAAGGCAATCCAGGAGAGTGCCAACTTGGTTAACGGGAAGCTCCTGCCGCTGATGTAGGTACATGTTTTACCTTTCTCGTGTTCTGCGGTTTTCACTCTGGGGCACGATTAGTGCACCCAAAGGGTGTAGCCCCCGAGCCTTCGGTTGACTAGGATAGTCGGGCGGAGGGTTCTTCTTTTTTCTGTATTTTTACTTTGGGGGCATGAACAGTGCACCCAGAGGGTGTAAGCCCCGAGCCTTAGGCTGACTGGAACAGTCGGGCGGAGGGTTCTTCTTTTTTTGTATTTTTTTAATCTGGGGGCACGAACAGTGCACCCAGAGGGTGTAGCCCTGAGCCTTCGGCTGACTGGAATAGTTGGGCGGAGGGTTCTTCTTTTTTCTATATTTTTTACTCTAGGGGCACGAACAGTGCACCCAGAGGGTGTAGCCCCCGAGCCTTCGGCCGACTAGGATAGTAGGGCCGAGGGTCCTTGATGTCTTCTTTTCTAATCTGAGTGTCTTATCTTTCTCCGCTCTTTCCTCGCAGAACTTGGCCAAGCGATCCTGGGACAAGACTGAGTTCCTTCAAGAGCAGCTCCCGGCCTTCGAGCGACTCGGCCAGCGTAAGGCCGAGTGGGACAACTTGAAGGGCACCCTCCAGGCGGCGCAGAATCAAGTGCTCACCCAAGAGGGCGAGATTGAATCCCTGAAGAGGGACGTTCGCCAGGAGGCCGCCCGGGCACGAGGTAAGGAAACCAAATTTCTCTTGATCATTTCTGTCTCTTGGTGCTGACTTGTTTTCCTACAGCTACGGAAGGCAAAAACTACAAGCTCAAGGAGGAGCTCGAGGTGATGAAGGCCCGCGCCGGGCAACTCGCCTCTGTCGAAGAGAGGGCCTCCAAGTTTCGGGAGGAACTCGAGGCGGAGAAGGCTCGCGTCGAGCAGCTTGCCTCCGCTGAAGAGAGGGCCTCCAAGCTTCGGGAGGAGCTCAAGGCGGAGAGGGCTCGAGTTGGCCAGTTGGAGAGTGAGGCTACCATCATGGACGGTAGTCTGAGGCGGGCTCTGGAAGCTGTTGAGGCGGCGAACAAGAGGGCTGCTGACTCCTCCGTCGGTGAGTCCTCGCCTCGGGTTTTGGTTAGTCGGAGTCCACTGAGTGTTCTAATAACTCCTGTCTTGTACTGGCAGCTCTCCAGATCCAGCTCCAGGAGGTCAGCGACTCGGCTGAGTCATTGAAGGCGGCTGGTCGGATAGCCTGCAACGCCTTGTGGGAGGACGAGCCGTTCCCGGAGCGCGCAGATGTGATCGCGGAGCGACTGCGACGAGCTCCTGACCAGGCAAGGCGGCTGGAGAAGGAGGCCACGGAGACCGAAGCCGTGCTGTCTCTCGCTGTGGCTAAGTCCCACTACCCGTTGCTTGACATGGAAGCGATCGGGAGGGGTATGCCGTGGATGTTCCCGACGAAGCCGTGCCCGAGCTAATGGACGAGGTAGAAGCCACGACGAAGTCCCTTGTCGATCACGCTGGCTTGTAGGAACAAGTAGTCAGAAACAAGTAGGTTAGCTGCTCGGCAAAGCTGAATGAATATTTTGTTATGCATATTTTGTAATGAACTTGTTTTTAAGTTTGTCGATTTCCTTCGCAAAAGATTTGTTCCTGTGTATGTTAATCCATTGTGTGTGTTCTTGCTGACCCGTTATAGCCCCCCTTTGCGTAGAGGTTAGCCGTGGGCTGTGTCCCGTGCAGCGTAGGGTTGTGGCGTAAACCGGCGATCGAGAGCAAAGAGTTAACATTGGATTATCTACATAGTACTGAAATAGTTTGTTCGAATGAAAGACTGAGTGCGACTGGGCGCACCTAGAGGGTGGAAAAGCCGAGTGGCTGCTATGTGTGGCCAGGAGTTTGCATAGCGAGTCAGTCGGGAACTCCGAGAATGGTTTCACGTGGAGCGAGAAAATATTTATTCCTATTTGTCCAAATATCAAAGTACAAAGTTTTTAAGCATAGAATCGACGTAGCTGTTCAATGTTCCATGCGTTGATGATGACGTTGCTATTGTTGTCCTTCAGTCGGTAAGCCCCTGGGCGTAGCACTTCGGCGATCATGTACGGGCCTTCCCATGGTGGGGAGAGTTTATGCATGTCTTTGCTGTACTGGACTCGGCGCAGAACCAAGTCGCCAATGTTGAATGCATGCCCGTGGACGTGTTGGCTGTGATAGCGCCGTAACCCCAGTTGGTACTTGGCCGACCGAAGTAAAGCGACTTCTCTTGCTTCCTCAAGCTGATCAATGTCGTCCTGTCTTGCTTCCTCCGATTGGTCTTCATCATAGGCGTGAGTGCGCGGGGACCCGTAGTCCAAATCAGTCAGCAATACAGCCTCGGCTCTGTAGACCATGAAGAACGGGGCGTATCCGATTGACCGGTTGGGGGTAGTCCGGAGATTCCAGAGTACTGAAGGTAACTCGGCTGCCTACTTACCCGCGAACTTCTTTAGGCGTTGGAAGATCCGAGGTTTGATGCCTTGCATAATAAGACCATTGGAACGCTCAACCTGCCCATTCGTGCGTGGGTGTGCCACGGCCGCGAAGTTGAGGCTAATGTTGTAATCGTCACAGAATCGGAGGAAGGTGCCGCCGGTGAACTGAGTGCCATTGTCCGTGATGATGCTGTTGGGGACGCTAAAACAGTAGACGATGTCCAAGAAGAACTCGACGGCTCTCTCGGCAGTAATCGTGGCTACTGGCTTGGCTTCAATCCACTTGGTGAACTTGTTGACGGCAACCAAGAGGTGTGTGTAGCCTCCGGGGGCCTTTTGAGGGGACCAACCATGTCCAGGCCCCAAACGGTGAAAGGCCACGTTATCGGGATGGTTTGAAGAGCTTTGGCCGGCAAGTGTGTCTGCCGGGTGAAATACTGGCATCCCTCGCAAATGCGCACGATGTGCTTAGCATCATAGATGGCAGTCGGCCAGTAAAAACCTTGTTGGAAGGCTTTACCGACTAACGATTTTGGCGCCGCATGATGCCCACAGATTCCCGAGTGAATATCCTACAGTAGTTGCTTCCCGCGTAGATGATCTTCTGTATTTGTGGGTACCTTGCCTTGGACAAGGACAACACTTCACTGATGAGGTATACCGGGCACTGAACCTTTTGGATATGGCCGGGCTCGAAACGTTCGGCGACCAAGACGGTACAGGCCACCTGGGTAGTTGTTGCAATATAGAGGAGCAGCGGTTCATCGGGCATTGGGGAGACCAGCACTGGGGGTGTAGTCAAGAATTTCTTCAACCCATCGAGAGCGTCTTGAGCTTTAGATGTCCAAGTGAAAGTGTCTGACTTCTTCATTAGCTTATAGAGGGGCATGGCTTTTTCGTCGAGTCGAGAGATGAATCGGCTAAGAGCCACCATGCACCCGGTGAGCCGTTGGACATCCTTCAGCTTTTTGATGGACCCATTATGATGATGGCGTCGATCTTCTCTGGGTTAACCTCGATTCCTCGTTCGGAAACGATGAAACCGAATAACTTTCCCAAAGGTACTCCGAACACACAGTTTTCCAGGTTGAGTTTCATGCTGAAGCACCTAAGGTTGGAGAAGGTTTCCCCTAAGTCGATTAGGAGATCTTCTTTTTTCTCGGACTTGACTACCACATCGTTGACGTAGGCTTGCATGTTCCTGCCGATCTATTCTTGAAGGCAGCGCTGCATGCACCGTTGATACGAAACGCCGGCGTTCTTGAGGCCGAAAGGCATGGAGATGTAGCAGAAGGCCCCGAATGGGGTAATGAACGAAGTTCTGATTTCATCATCGTCCTTCATCTTGATCTGATGGTAGCTCGAGTATGCGACGAGAAAACATAAAATCTCGCAACCGTCCGTGGAGTCGATCACTTGGTCGATGCGAGGTAATGTGAAAGGATCTTTGGGACAGGCTTTGTTGAGACTCGTGTAATCAACGCACATTCTCCATTTTCCATTCTTTTTGCGAACAAGGACTGGGTTCGCTAACCAGTCGGGATGATACACTTCTTTTATAAAACTAGCTGATAGCAGCTTGGCTATCTTCTCTCCTATTGTCCTACGCTTATCTTCAGCAAAGCGGCACAGGCGCTGCTTGACCGGCTTAGCGTCCAGCTAAACGTTCAAAGAGTGCTCAGCAGCCTCCCTCGGGACTGCCGGCATGTCCGAAGATGTCCATGCAAAGATGTCCCGGTTATCATGAAGGAGCTGACGAGCACGTTTTCCTATTTGTCATTGAGCATAGTCCCGATCTGTGTCATCTTGGAGGGGTCTTCCGGATCGAGCTGGATTGCCTTGGTGTCCTTCGCCAACTAGAATAATGTCGTTGTTGAAGCTTTTTTAGTCAGGGGTGCTTCCTCGACCACAGCCGACTTGAGGTTGTCAAGCTCGACTGCAGCGATTTGGGCCACGGCAAGGTTACAGTTTTTCAGGTCACACGCGTTAGTATGCTGGAAGCTGCTTTGCACCGTTATTATCCCATGGGGACCCAGTATTTTAAGCTTCAAGTAGACATAGCTGGAAACAGCCATGAGTTTGGCGTAGAAGGGACGTTCCTGGATGGCGTGATACGAGCCCGAGAAGTCGACGACCTCAAAGATGAGGGACTCGGTTCGAAAGTTGTTTGGAGTGCCGAAAGTGACAAACAAGCTGATTTGCCCGACTGGAGTTGCCATCTTGCCCGGGATGACTCCGTGAAAGGGAGCACCGGTAGGCTTGATTTCTGACCGGGGGATCTTCATGTCTTCCAAGGTCTCAACGTAGAGGATGTTCAGACCACACCCTCCATCCATGAGGACCTTGGTGAGGTGAACGCCACTGACGATTGGGTCTACCACCAAGGGGAACCTGCCCGGGTGAGGTATGTAGTTGCGGTGGTCTGAGCGGCCAAAGGAGATTATGGACTCGGACCATCGGAGGTATTGAGGTATAGCCGGCTCGGCTGCGTTGACCTCACGGTCCGTGATCTTCTGGCGTCGTTTGGACTCGTATCCGTTGGGACCACCGAAGATCATGAGGCACGCGGTCTCCTTTGGGAACTCGTCATCCTCCTCAGGAGGAGGATCTTTTTTGTTCCGTTTGGAGACGAAAGGCTTCTTCAGATTTTTCAAGAGATTGCAGTCGCGCGTGATGTGATTGGATTTTGGTCCATGAAAGTGACACAGCCGACTCATCATCTCCTCAAAAGTTACATTGCCGCGCGGAGGACATCGCCGCGAGGCGCGCTCGGCTGCAGCAACGAAGTCTTCGCCCTTGTGCTTCCTGTGTTTCTTCTTGGATGACTCGGGATGATCTTTTCCCCTAGGGGACTCGGCAGCTTTGCCTTTTCCCTTATCGTCCTTGTTCGCGCTACGGACGGCTTCTTCGCCAGTGGCGAAGTTGTTGGCGATGTCGAAGAGTTCGCGCGTAGTTTGAGGGTTCTTATGCGTGATTTTGTGGATGAGGCCGGTGCTATGAACACCTTTGGAGAAGACAGTGATGACATCGCCTTCTCGGACCTCAGGTAAAGAGTTCTTCTTCTTGGAGAAGCGTTGGATATACTCTCTGAGAGTTTCACCCTCCTCCTAGGTACAACTTTGGAGATCCCACGCGTTTTCGGGCCTGTTGTAGATGCCCTGTAAGTTGTTCATGGAGAGGGTCTCTCAAGGTCAGTCCATGATTGGATGCAACCTTGAGGCAAGCTGGTGAGCCACGTTCGAGCTGAGTCGGCTAGAAACAAGGGCAGGTAGTGAATCGCAACATAGTCGTTACCGCCACTGGTCCTGCATGTCGTGTGGGAGTCGGCCAGCCAGATGTCTGGCCGAGTCTCACCTGTATACTTGTCGATCCTGGTAACTCGGAATCGTGACGGAAAGACGGCGTCACGGATGCAGGATCCGAATGCCTTTGGGCCTACACAGGCCATCCCGGAGGGAGCTGGAGAGCTGCGCCGGCTTGTAGCACTGCGGTCGCTACTGTTACCGTAGCAACTACTGCGGTTGTCCCTCCCTGCGTCTCGGTGAGTGTCGCGCCTGGAATCAAGGATGTCCCGCGCATCACGGTCCAGCTCGAGTCGATTGCGTGCCGATCCGGTAGGGTGAGCGTTTTTGTCCGCAACTTGTCGAGCGCGGTTTCTTGCGACAATAGTCCCCGCGTGTCACAATTTGGTCTGAGTCGGTTGCGAACCAACCCGGCGGGATAATGACGCTCGGGGTTGGCGTGATGACGCTCCGTGGCTTGTGGGTTTCCCAGAGGGGAAACACGCCGGCTCCTAGCACTCGCCGAGGAACCCGCACGGTTCTCAGAAATCTCGGCCTGCTGAAGGGCTACTTCCTCTACTAGGATCTAGAGCCGCCGAAGTTCATCGTGGCCTGGCGTGCATTCAGGAATGTTAATGGCACGTGCCGCCACTGAAGCAGCGACGATGTTGTGACTGGGAAGCGGAAATATCGGGACGCTGTCCTTTTCACGCATGCGGAGTGCGTTATGGACCTGGCGTCCACGATCCCGCATGTCTTCATTGCGTTCTCTTTCTTCGCGCTGGCGAGCCAACGCGGTTAGCTGTTGGGCCAATTCCTCCTCCTTGGCCATAAGGCGGAGCCGAGTAGCCGCTAGCTGCTCGGGGGTCTGTTCTTCGATGGGGACGAGCCGGTCGTTGTTGTTGACCGGTATGTCCGGGCTGGCCATGAAGACTTCTTGAGAAGGATGGTGGCTTCCCGAGCTCTCGAAGTCATCCGAGTTATACTCGAGGACAGGTAGGAGTGACTCGATTGCACCAACCAGTCGGGATCGCTGCCCCATGGGTGGGAACCCATTTTCGAGCAGCGGATCCGACTTCGGCATAACCTCGTTGTTGGTGAGGGGCTCCAAAGGCATGGACTCAAGGACGAGTTCGAGTGAAGATGTCGGTGAAGCCTCCGATGATCGGCGGGAAGCCGAGTCGCAGAGGTGAAGCTTGCCGATCTGATCAGCGATGAAGTCCAGCTTTCCGAATCAGAAAAGCTGGCCTAGATGAGGGACAACGTTCAGGGAAGCAAGTCACATGATGCTGCCTGGAACGAAGCCACCGTTGTTGTTGAAGAAATCCATCTGGATCTGTCCTGATGGATGTATGTGCACAGCCCCTACCTGGCGCGCCAACTGTCGGGGTTTATATACGGCAATAATGAATACAGGGAGGTGTGAGCACAGAAGACCTAGATGGGTGCACACGGGACACAATGTTTAGACAGGTTCAGGCCCTCGGAAAGAGGTAATACCCTACGTCCTGTGTTGGTGGATTGTATTGATCGTATCCCGTATGAGGGTATGGGTCTACGCTATGAGAATCACTGTAAAAGCTCTCCTTTGGAGTAATCTAATGCTCTCTGCCAATCCAGGGATCCTTCCCTGCCTTATATAGATGACCGGGGTAGGGTTACAAGAGTCCGGATTGGCTTATAGATATGTTTCCTAATTGGTTACAACTGCCACCCGGGTATGCCGGGCAGGTAATAACCCGCATCTTGTACTCCAAGTTGGTGAGGCGCCCCCGTGTAGAAGTCGGACTCCGAGTAGTCGGCCTGGCCCACCCTATGTCCAAAGGGCCGACTTTGTCCTCCTTGACGATACCCGGGTGCCACGCCATCGTCGGAGTCCACGCGAGATGATATCCCACGGGTGTCCGCGGTTGAAAATGACATTCTAACCTAGGCATACACCGGGGAAGAAGTGGGTGATGTTGTCTTCTAGATGGAGCATAATAAAAGTCCCAACCCAGATGGCTTTCCGACAGAGTTTGTTTTATCAAGTCTTTTGAGAAGTCATAAAAGCGAATTTTATGGCATTATTCATGGATTTTTATAGCAGGATGCTGCCACTATTCAACCTTAACTTTGATATTATTACTCTATTACCAAAAAAACAAGATGTCACCCAAATTCAGCAATAGGCCTATTTGCTTGCTAAATGTTAGTTTCAAGATCTTTACCAAAGTTGGTAACAATAGGATCTTGAGGATAGCAGCACATGTGATTTGACTACGGAAACAACTTTCATGTTGGTTTGCTATATCATGGAAGGGGTAGTCATCCTTCATGAAACTATCCATGAGTTGCACCCCAAGAAAATGGATGGAGTCGTGTTTAAAATGGACTTTGCAAAAGACTTGACAAGATCAAGTGTCTTCGTCAGGCATTGTGCATGAAAGGTTTTTCACTCACATGGTGTAAGTGGATTGAGAACATTATACAAGTGGACAGTGTGGGTGCCAAGGTCAATGATGATCTAGGAGACTACTTTCGTACACCGAAAGTCCTTCGGGGCAGGGCCATCTGATGTCACCTATTCTGTTCAATATTGTGGTTGATATGTTGGCTGTGATCTTAGCACAGGCTAAGGTGATGGTCAAATCCATGGATAGTTCCACATCTAGTTGATGGTGGACTATCAATTCTACAATACGCAATATGTATGTGGACTATAAATTGAGCAGGCAACTAACATAAAATTGTTGCTTTGTGTCCTCAAACAATTGTCGGGTCTGAAGATTAATTTTGACAAGAGTGAAATTTATTGCTTCGGCAAGGCAAAGGAACATCAGGAGGATTACACAAAGTTTTTTGGTTGTGGGGAGGTTCCTTTCCATTCTGTTACCTTGGGATCCCCATTTGACGATGGCGTGGCACCCGAGTATCGTCAAGGAGGACAAAGCCGGCCCTCTGGACATAGGGTGGACCGGGCCGATTACTCGGAGTCCGACTTCTACACGGGGGCGCCTCATCGACTTGGAGTACGAGATAAGGACAAACACTTACCCGGCAATCCCAGATTCTGTTGTAACTAATTAGGAAACCAATCTGTAAGCCGATCAGGACTCTTTTAACCCTACCCCGGTCGTCTATATAAGGCCAGGTAGGGATCCCTCGATCAGTAAGTTTTCCATAAGCTCTGATAAGCTCTCACATGCTTTCATCAGTTTCCACACTCTTTACACATATAGCCTAAGCAACCTAGAGATCTGTTCTTAAGGTCCTGCGGCACTCGGGATATAGGCAATACCATCCACCAAACATAGGATGTAGGGTGTTACCTCTCCTTGAGGGCCTGAACCTGTCTAAACTTTGTCTCCCGTGTGTACCCATCTAGATCTATTGTGCGTACACCGCCCTGCATTCATTATTGCCGGATTATAACACCGACAGTTGGAGCGCCAGGTAGGGAGGTGCGTATAGATCCATCAAGACAGATCCAGATGGGTTTCTTCAACAACAACGATGGCTTCATTCCAGGCAGCATCATGCGACTTGCTTCCCTGAATGTTGTCCCTGATCCAGGCCAGCTTTTCTGATTCGGAAAGTTGGACTTCATCGGTGATCAGATTGGCAAGCTTCACCTCTACGACTCGGCTTCCCGCCAATCATCGGAGGCTTCATCAACATCTTCACTTGGACTCACCCTTGAGTCCACGTCTTCGGCTCCCCTCACCAACAACGAGGTTACGTCGAAGTCGGATCTGCTGCTCAAAAATGGGTTCCCACAAATCGGGCAGAGATCCCAACTGGTTGGTGCAATTAAGTCTCTCCTACCTATCCTCGAGTATAACTCGGACGACTTTGAGAGCTCAGGAAGCCACCATCCTTCTCGGGAGGTCTTCATGGCTAGCCCGAACGTACCGTCAGCAACGACGACCGGCTCGTCCCAATCGAAGAGCAGATTCCCGAGCAGCTAGCGGCCACTCGGCTCCGCCTCATTGCCAAAGAGGAAGAATTGGCCCAACAGCTAACCACGTTGGCTCGCCAATGCGGAGAGAGAGAGAGCGCAATGAGGACATGCGGGATCGTGGACGCCAGGTCCACAACACACTCCGCATGCGTGAAAGGGACGCCGTCCCGATATTTCTGCTTCCCAATCACAACATCGTCGCTGCTTCGGTGGCAGCACGTGCCATCAATATTCCTGAAGGCACGCCAGGCCACGATGAACTTCGGCGGCTCCAGAACCTAGTAGAGAAAGCAGCCCTCTAGAAGGCCGAGATTTCTGAGAACCGTGCGGGTTCCTCGGCGAGCGCTAGGAGCCGGCGTGTTCCCCTCAGGGAAACCCACAAGCCGCGGAGCGTCATCACGCCAACCCCAAACGTCATCACCCCGCCGGGTCGGTTCACAGCCGACTCGGACCAAATCGTGACGCGCGGGGGACATTGTCGCAAGAAACCGTGCTCGACAAGGTGCGGACAAAAATGCTCACCCTACCGGATCAGCACGCGATCAACTCAGGCTAGATCGCGATGCGTGGGACATCCTTGATGCCAAACGCGATGCTCGCCGAGTCGCAAGGAGGGACAACTGCAGCAGTCGCTACGGTGACAGTAGTGACCGCAATGCTATGAGCCGACGCAGCTCTCTAGCTCCCTCTGGCATGGCCTATGTAGGTCCAAAGGCGTTCGGATCCCGCATCCGCGACGCCTTCTTCCCGTCGCGATTCCGAGTTACCGGGATCGACAAGTATACGGGTGAGACTCGGCCAGAGATCTGGCTGGCCGACTACCACACAGCACGCAGGACCAGTGGCGACAACGACTATGTTGCGATTCACTACCTGCCACTATTTCTAGCCGACTCAGCTCGAGCCTGGCTCACCAGCTTGCCTCAAGGTTGCATCCAATCATGGATCGACCTTGAGACCCTCTTCGTGAACAACTTCCAGGGCACCTACAACAGGCTCGGGAACGCTTGGGATCTCGACAGTTGTACCCAAGAGGAGGGAGAGATTCTTAGAGAGTACATCCAACGCTTCTCTAAGAAGAACTCTCTGCCTGAGTTCCGAGAAGGCGACATCATCACTACCTTCTCCAAAGGTGTTCGTAGCACCGACCTCATCCACAAAATCGCGCGTAAGACCCCTCAAACTACACGCGACCTCTTTGACATCGCCAACAACTTCGCCACTGGCGAAAAAGCCGTCCACAGTGCGACCAAGGATGATAAGGGAAAAGGCGAAGCTGCTGAGTCCCCCAGGGGAAAAAACCATCCCGAGTCGTCCAAGAAAAAACACAGGAAGCGCAAGGGCGAAGACTTCGTTGCCGCAGCCGAGCGCGCCCCGCAGTGTCGCCCTCAGCGCGGCAACGCAACTTTTGAGGAGATGACGAGTCGGCCATGTCACTTTCATGGACCAAAATCCAATCACGTCACGCGCGACTGCAATCTCTTGAAAAACCTGAACAAGCATTTCGTCTCCAACCGGAACAAAAAAGATCCTCCTGCTGAGGAGGATGACGAGTTCCCAAAGGAGACCGCGTGCCTCATGATCTTCGGCTGTCCCAACGGCTAGGAGTCCAAACGACGCCAGAAGATCACGGACCGTGAAGTCAACGCGGCCGAGCCGGCTATACCTCAGTACCTCCGGTGGTCCGAGTCCATAACTCATTTGGCCGCTCGGACCACCCCGACGACATACCTCACCCGGGCAGGTTCCTCTTGGCAGTAGACCCAATCGTCAGTGGTGTTCGCCTCACCAAGGTCCTCATGGATAGAGGGAGTGGTCTGAACATCCTCTATGTTAAGACCTTGGACGACATGAAGATCCCCCGGTCAGAAATCAAGCCTACCGGTGCTCCCTTCCACAGAGTCATCCCAGGTAAGATGGCAAGTCCACTCGGGCAAATCAGCTTGCCCGTCACTTTTGGCACTCCAGACAACTTCCGGACCGAGACCCTCACCTTCGAGGTCGTCGACTTCTCAGGCTCGTATCACGCCATCCTGGGACGTCCTTGCTACGCCAAATTCATGGTTGTTCCCAGCTATGTCTACTTGAAGCTTAAAATGCCGGGTCCCCACGGGATAATAACGGTGCAAAGCAGCTTCCAGCACGCTTACATGTGTGATCTAGAAAACTGTAACCTTGCCGCGGCCCAAATCGCTGCAGCTGAGCTTGACAACCTCAAGTCGGCCGTGATCGAGGAAGCACCCCCGACTAAAAAAGCTTCAACAGTGACATCATTCCAGTCGGTGAAGGACACCAAGACAATCCAGCTCGATCCGGAAAACCCCTCCAAGACGACGTAGATCGGGACTGCGCTCAGCGACAAATAGGAAAACATGCGTGTCAGCTTCCTTTGTGATAACTGGGACATCTTTGCATGGACATCTTCAGACACGCCGGGGGTCCCGAGGGAGGCTGCCGAGCACTCTTTGAACGTTCGGCTGGACGCTAAGCCGGTCAAACAGCGCCTGCGCCGCTTTGCTCAGGATAGGCATAGGGCAATAGAAGAAGAGATAGCCAAGCTGCTGTCAGCTGGTTTTATAAAAGAAGTGTATCATCCCGACTGGTTAGCGAACCCAGTCCTTGTTCGTAAAAAGAATGGAAAATAGAGAATGTGCATTGATTACCCGAGTCTCAACAAAGCATGTCCCAAAGATCCTTTCACACTACCTCGCATCAACCAAGTGATCGACTCCACGGCCGGTTGCAAGATTTTATGTTTTCTCGACGCAGACTCGGGCTACCATCAGATCAAGATGAAGGAAGATGATGAAATCAAAACTTCGTTCATTACCCCATTCGGGGCCTTCTGCTATGTCTCCATGCCCTTCGGCCTCAAGAACACCGGCGCTACGTACCAACGGTGCATGCAGTGCTGCCTTCAAGAATAGATCGGCAGGAACATGCAAGCCTACGTCGAAGATATGGTGGTCAAGTCCGAGAAAAAGAAGATCTCTAACCGACTTAGGGGAAACCTTCTCCAACCTTAGGCGTTTCAGCATGAAGCTCAACCCGGAAAAGTGCCTGTTCGGAGTACCTTCGGGAAAGTTACTCGGTTTCATCATTTCCGAATGAGGAATCGAGGTTAACCCAGAGAAGATCGACGCCATCATCAGAATGGGTCCACCAAAAAGCCTCAAGGATGTCCAACGGCTCACCGGGTGCATGGCGGTCTCAGCCGATTCATCTCCCGACTCGGTGAAAAAGCCCTGCCCCTCTACAAGCTAATGAAGAAGTCGGACACCTTCTCCTGGACACCTGAAGCTCAAGATGCTCTCGACGAGTTGAAGAAATTCTTGACCACATCCCGAGTGCTGGTCTCCCCAATGCCCGATGAACCGCTGCTCCTCTATATTGCAGCAACTACCCAGGTGGCCAGTACCGTCTTGGTCGTCGAACGCTCCGAGCCTGGCCATATCCAAAAGGCTCAACGCCCGGTATACTTCATCAGCAAAGTGTTGTCCGAGTCCAAGGCGAGGTACCCACAAATATAGAGGATCATCTACGCAGTGTTCATAACATCTCAGAAGCTAGTCCACTACTTCCAGGGACACCCGATTATGGTGGTCAGCTCTTTCCTGATCGTGGACGTCATCAACAACCGCGATGCCACAGGAAGAATCGTTAAATGGGCAATGGAGCTAATGGCATTCAACATAGTTTACGCCCCTCGCACGGCCATCAAGTCTCAAGCTCTTGCCGACTTCATAGCTGAGTGGACAGAAGTCCAGTCCCCGCCCTCTATCGTCGACCTTGAACATTGGACTCTCTATTTCGACGGCTCGTTAATGCTTCAGGGTGCGGGGGCTGGCATAGTGCTTATCTCCCCGAAAGGAGAATGTTTCAAATACGCGCTAAAGATCCACTTTCCGGCGTCCAACAATGTCACCGAATGTGAAGCTTTGCTACATGGCCTACGCATTGCGAACTCACTCGGGATCCGCCGGCTTCTCACCCGCAGAGACTCCGAACTCGTAGTCAGGCAAGTCATGAAGGACTGGTCATGCAGAGACCCAACCATGGAAGCCTACTGCCAAGAGGTGCGCAAGGTTGAGGCCAAGTTCGTCGGCCTTGAAATCATGCACGTCCTCCGCCGAGACAACGAAGCTGTAGACGCACTCGCCAAGCTGGGGTCTAGTCGGGATGTCGTCCCAGCTGGAGTTTTCCTCCAGTAGTTGCACGTTCCTTCCATCAAAGCGGACACGGTCTCGAGACCATCAAATCTCATCCTAACGAACCTGATAGCACTCAGCAGCCACCTCACGAAGTTCTAATCATCGATCTCGACTCGACAGCGCCCTTCCTCGATTATCTCCTTCGGGACATACTCCTATCAGATCAAACCGAGGTGCGGTGCCTTGCAAGGCGTGCTAAGGCCTACGTCGTGATCAACGGTGACCTGTACAAGAAGAGTATCTCCGGAATTCTTTAGCGATGCATACCTCAAGAACAGGGGAAGCAACTACTGCAGGATATTCACTCAGAAATCTGTGGGCATCATGCGGTGCCAAAATCGCTAGTCGGTAAAGCCTTCCGACAAGGTTTTTACTGGCCGGCTACCATCTCTGATGCTGAACACATCGTGCGCACTTGTGAGGGATGCCAGTATTTCACCCGGCAGACACACTTGCCGGCCCAAGCTCTTCAAACTATCCCGATAATGTGGCCTTTCACTGTTTGGGGCCTGGACATGGTTGGTCCCCTCAAAAACGCTCCCGGAGGCTACACACACCTCCTAGTCGCCGTCAACAAGTTCACCAAGTGGATTGAAGCCAAACTAGTAGCCACGATTATTCCCGAGAGAGCCGTTGAGTTCTTCTTGGACATCGTCTACCGTTTTGGCGTCCCCAACAGCATCATCACGGACAATAGCACTCAGTTCACTGGCGGCACCTTCCTCCGATTCTGTGACGATTACAACATTAGCCTCAACTTCACGGCCGTGGCACACCCACGCACGAATGGGCAGGTTGAGCGTTCCAATGGTCTTATTATGCAAGGCATCAAACCTCGGATCTTCCAACGCCTAAAGAAGTTCGCGGGTAAGTAGGCAGCCGAGTTACCTTCAGTACTCTGGAACCTCCGGACTACCCCCAACCGGTCAACCGGATACACCCCGTTCTTCATGGTCTACAGAGCCGAGGCTGTATTGCTGACTGATTTGGACTACGGGTCCCCGCGCACTCACGCCTATGATGAAGACCAATCGGAGGAAGCAAGACAGGACGACATTGATCAGCTTGAGGAAGCAAGAGAAGTCGCTTTACTTCGGTCGGCCAAGTACCAACAGGGGTTACGGCGCTATCACAGCCAACACGTCCACGGGCGTGCATTCAACATTGGCGACTTGGTTCTGCGCCGAGTCCAGTACAGCAAAGACATGCATAAACTCTCCCCACCATGGGAAGGCCCGTACATGATCGCCGAAGTGCTAAGCCTAGGGGCTTACCGACTGAAGGACAGCAATAGCAACGTCATCATCAACGCATGGAACATTGAACAGCTACATCGATTCTATGCTTAAAACTTTGTACTTTGATATTTTGGACAAATAGGAATAAATATTTTCTCGCTCCACGTGAAACCATTCTCGGAGTTTCCCGACTGACTCGCTATGCAAACTCCTGGCCACACATAGCAGCCACTCGGCTTTTCCACCCTCTAGGTGCGCCCAGTCGCACTCAGTCTTTTCATTCGAACAAACTATTTCAGTACTATGTAGATATCCAATGTTAACTCTTTGCTCTCGATCGCCGGTTTACGCCACAACCCTACGCTGCACGGGACACAGCCCACGGCTACCCTCTACGCAAAGGGGGGCTATAACGGGTCAGCAAGAACACACACAATGGATTAACATACACAGGAACAAATCTTTTGCGAAGGAAATCGACAAACTTAAAAACAAGTTCATTACAAAATATGCATAACAAAATATTCATTCAGCTTTGCCGAGCAGCTAACCTACTTGTTTCCGACTACTTGTTCCTACAAGCCAGCGTGATCGACAAGGGACTTCGTCGTGGCTTCTACCTCGTCCATTAGCTCGGGCACGGCTTCGTCGGGAACATCCACGGCATACCCCTCCCGATCGCTTCCATGTCAAGCAACGGGTAGTGGGACTTAGCCACAGCGAGAGACAGCACGGCTTCGGTCTCCGTGGCCTCCTTCTCCAGCCGCCTTGCCTGGTCAGGAGCTCGTCGCAGTCGCTCCGCGATCACATCTGCGCGCTCCGGGAACGGCTCGTCCTCCCACAAGGCGTTGCAGGCTATCCGACCAGCCGCCTTCAATGACTCAGCCGAGTCGCTGACCTCCTGGAGCTGGATCTGGAGAGCTGCCAGTACAAGACAGGAGTTATTAGAACACTCAGTGGACTCCGACTACCCAAAACCCAAGGCGAGGACTCACCAATGGAGGAGTTAGCAGCCCTCTTGTTCGCTGCCTCAACGGCCTCCAGAGCCCGCCTCAGACTACCGTCCATGACGGTAGCCTCACTCTCCAACTGCCCAACTCGAGCCCTCTCCGCCTCGAGCTCCTCCCAAAGCTTGGAGGCCCTCTCTTCAGCGGAGGCAAGCTGCTCGACGCGAGCCTTCTCCGCCTCGAGTTCCTCCCGAAGCTTGGAGGCCCTCTCTTCGGCAGAGGCGAGTTGCCCGGCGCGGGCCTTCATCGCCTCGAGCTCCTCCTTGAGCTTGGAGTTTTTGCCTTCCGCAGCTGCAGGAAAACAAGTCAGCACCAAGAGACAGAAATGATCAAGAGAAATTTGGTTTCCTTACCTCGAGCCTGGGCGGCCTCCTGGCGAACGTCCCTCTTCAGGGATTCAATCTCACCCTCCTGGGCGAGCACTTGATTCTGCGCCGCCTGGAGGGTGCCCTTCAAGTTGTCCCACTCAGCCTTACGCTGGCCGAGTCGCTCGAAGGCCGGAAGCTGCTCTTGAAGGAATTCAGTTTTGTCCCGGGATCGCTTGGCCAAGTTCTGCGAGGAAAGAGCGGAGAAAGATAAGACACTCAGATTAGCAAAGAAGACACCAAGGACCCTCCGCCCGACTGTTCCAGTCAGCCGAAGGCTCGGGGGCTACACCCTCTGGGTGCACTATTCGTGCCCCCAGAGTAAAGAATATAGAAAAAAGAAGAACCCTCCGCCCGATTGTTCCAGTCAGCCAAAGGCTCGGGGGCTACACCCTCTGGGTGCACTGTTCGTGCCCCCAGAGTAAAGAATACAGAAAAAAGAAGAACCCTCCGCCCGACTATCCTAGTCAGCCGAAGGCTCGGGGGCTACACCCTCTGGGTGCACTAACCGTGCCCCCAGAGTGAAAACTACAGAGCACAATAAAAAGAAGAAACATGTACCTGCATCAGCGGCAGGAGCTTCCCATTGACCAAGTTGGCACTCTCCCAGCTCACCTTCATCAGCGTCGGCAGCTCCTCCCCAAGATGGTTAGCAGCGCCAAACGCCTCCTCCCACTCGCCCACTTCCCGGACGTCATCTATCTCCCGGAAGACAGCGCTAGGCCTCGAGGGTTCCGACTGCCGGATCCGCAGAGGCTGGAGGGCCAGGTGGAGGCTTCCCGAGGAAGGGGGCATGCGCCCAATGTCCTCTTCCACCACCGGAAACACCAGATTCCCTCGGCGATCAGGCAGGGTGGTCCGTGTCTGGCTCGGCTCCTGCTGCTCCGGCGCAGCAAGGGCCTGCATCTCGGCGGCGGCCTCTTCTAGCTGAGGAGCAGGGGGCTGAGTCGGCAGCGCGCCACTCCGCTGAGGAGAAGGTTGCGGCGGAGAAGAAGACGACGGCGGAGAAGAAGGCCGAGGAGGAGACAAAGGCCGCATGTCCGGCCCCGACTGGCTCCCGCCCTGGCTGGAGCCCGGGGCACTCGGTGCAGCCTTCGAAACTTCCCCCGATCGCTGCGTCCTACAGCATAACACCCTGGCTCGTTAGCTCCGAAGACAGAATGAGCAAGGAAATATTCATCGAGTGGCTTACTTGTCGGATCGAGGAACAAGGATGCGCTTCCTGGACCCCGAAGACCGTTGCTTTGGCGCGGTGGCCGCCAGAGTCGACGACACCGCGGGACCACTCTGCCCCCCAAGGCGGCATCGGCAGTCCTCTTCTCCCCCCGGGTGGGAGGAACCACGTCATCAGCCGCTCGAGGGGCCTCTTCGGTGGCGGCAGCTAGAGCTGTCGGGGCCGGCGGGACGGAAGAGTCGTCTTGCCTTCCCAAAGCGGCGGGCGAGGCGTAGGAGTCATCCTCCCCGTGGCGACACCGGTCGCCGTTCGCCTCCTTTGATTAACTCAAGGGGGGATGTCATCTTCATCCTCCTGAGTCTCTTCCTCAGGAGTCACTGTTACAACCAGAAGAGGAGCGCTGGGCTCCTCCATCACTGAGGCACCTCCCCTCGACGACCCGGCGTCGGCGAATGATGGTCGGGTGCCACTCTGTGGCAGCTGCCTGCCGCTGGGAATGTCAGCGCATTGGGGTTGGTTCCATATCTCCTTCTCTGGAAGGGGAGCAGAGGAACTGAACCCGAACAGGTCCTGCAAGGTCAGGATGCACAAACACAATCCAAATAAAGACTCGGCCAAAAACTTAAATCACGGATAAGTAGAGTCGGAAGAATGATCACTCGCCTGGTTCGGCGGGTTGGCACGACTTAAGGGCGGCGGCCGCCGGGAGATGTCCAGGTCTGTCCCTTGGGCCATTAGCTTTCTGACCCAGCGCCGCACCTTAGTCTCCGAGAGCTCGTCGGCCAACTCCCGGGTCGCGTCTTGATTGTCGGAATATCTAAACATCGGGTGTGCCCTTAGTTTCACCGACTGGACTTGGTGACGGATGAAAGTGGAAACGACGATGACTCCGGAGACGCCGGCTTTGAGCGCCTCAGAGAGAGCCCCCATGAGCACCATGACTGCGGGCTGCTCCCAATCCTGTGGCAAGTCGGTCCAGCTCGGCCGGACCTCGGGCGGCTGGCCCCCGAATCCCGGAAGAGATGGCGCCAGATTGGAAGTGTAGAAATAATCCGAGTGCCATCCCTTATTGGAGGTCTGGAAGGGGAGATCCAGATAAAGCTTGATGGCTCCGGGCCGGAGCTGGAATCCGGCGGCCCCCACCACGGCCGGACTGCTCTTGCTCGGCTGCGGCTTCACTATGAATAGTTGTTTCCACAGCGCGAAATGTGGCTCGATGCCGAGGAAGCATTCGCACAGAGTAATGAAGGTGGCAACGTGGAGCAAACCATTGGGGTTGAGATTGTGGAGCTCCAGGCCGTAGTAGTAGAGTAGTCCCCGGAGGAAGGGGTGGACCGGCACTGAGAGCCCCCGGTGGAAGAAGGAGGCATGGACTATGATCTCGCTGGTGTTCGGGGTCAGAAATTCCTCCCCGCCGACAGCGCGCCATTCTACCAGCTCTTTCACCGGCAGCATGCCCGTGACCACCAGGGCATTTAGCCGGGCTTCGGTTGCCGTGGACTTCACCCAAGGAGCCATCAGGTTGATTGAAGAGTTGGCTTCTCCGAGACTCGCCCACACCAGCGCGTCCTCCTCTTCTTCGGCTAGCTTTACCGCCTAGATAGGAGAGTGCATCCAATGCCGCCGGGTCCGATCGGCGGCAATCCGGATTTGCGGCGTGGCGGCGTTCTCAGTGAAGCAGGAAGACGAAAGGCTCGAGCGCGGAACAAACAAAGCATGAAAGGGGAACAAGTGTGAACGGATGGGGTTATAAAGGAAAGACAGCTACATAGGAGCGAGATTTCGCCCCTCGGGATGACCTTTCCGCTTCCACAGCGTGACTCACCTGCATTCACCGCGTGGCTCTTCCGCTTCAACGGCGTCAAACGTCCATTTCCGGATTAGGTGCAATCGGGGTTTCAACAGTTAGCCCTCCGGGGATAACGCCCGTTTGAATACACCCCCCATAAAGAACAACGGTAACGTACCCTCAGTGGGTCACTAGTCGGTTACCGAACAACTCAGAATCGAACGTTACGGTTTTGATGGGTTTCATTGGTTGGCCTCCAGGGGAACGTGATCATTTGAATACACCCGAGTAAAGGGCAGATGTGGTGTGCCTTCAGCAAGCCGCTAGTCGAACACCGAGCAACTCGGAGCCACCGGTTTCTTCGCCCGGACATTCCGGGAAATTTACCCTGCAGTTTCCGGGATCCGGAACTTTCGGATTTAGTGAAACGTCTAGGTATCAGGCTCCGCCACTTGGGACTGAAGCGCCATAGCCTGTGTTCTGGTTCTGATGAGAATTTTGAGGGCATTCCCCCAGAGGGATACTAGCTGGACCCGAACCACTCAGGATACCAAATGCCACTCGAGAAATCAGTCGGGATTCATGGTATGTCCCCCGCTGGGCTATCAACCGGTCTCCATCCATTGGAAATGACTGGATACCACCAGAACTTACCTGTTATTAACTCAACCGCCATGATATTCCTGCTCGACGGGTGAATATTACTCGGCTTATTTTCTCTATTCCACAGGAGCTTCGTAAAGTTCTTCACAATCTTCCTGCAAACTGCAAAGAGGCGCGCTCAGGCGGAAGCTACTCGGGAAAAGGAAGAAGGCAAAGGCACCCGGTGTGGATATCACCCGGACAAGTCGCAGCCAAGTCGTGAAGGACTCGGGGGCTACTGACGATGGCGTGGCACCCGGGTATCGTCAAGGAGGACAAAGCCGGCCCTCTGGACATAGGGTGGGGCCGGGCCGACTACTCGGAGTCCGACTTCTACACAGGGGCGCCTCACCAACTTGGAGTACAAGACGCGGGTTAATACCTGCCCGGCATACCCGGGTGGCAGTTGTAACCGATTAGAAAACATATCTGTAAGCCGATCCGGACTCTTGTAACCCTACCCTGGTCGTCTATATAAGGCGGGGAAGGATCCCTGGATCGGCAGAGAGCATTAGATTACTCCAAAGGAGAGCTTTTACAGCGATTCTCATAGCGTAGACCCATACCCTCGTACGGGATACGATCAATACAATCCACCAACACAGGACATAGGGTATTACCTCTTTCCGAGGGACTGAACCTGTCTAAAGTGTCCCGTGTGCACCCATCTAGATCTTCTGTGCTCACACCTCCCTGTATTCATTATTGCCGGATATAAACCCTGACAGACTCATCCATCGAGAAATGATTCACCTCATATGGCCTGAATAACTGTTTATAATAATTAGTAATGTATGCCTCAATTGCACCTCATCACTAATTACTCCTTCCTCTTGTTCTACCTGGAAAATACACTAATTGCAATGTTTGCCATTTGCAATTGAATGGAATAGCACGTTATCATCGCCTTCGAAGAGGTGTTGGACCTTTGCTTGTTGATACCACTTGAGTTCCTCTTCTCTCAAAAGTCAAGCTACCTAGCCATTCGCTTGTCTCTTCATTTCCACCTCGAAAATAGACAAGCCCCCCTCTTCAACTTTCTGTCCAGATCATCAATTATTTGTAACAAGCATTACTTTTATTTCCAGTAAGTCCTGCTTGTATTCTACGCCCAGCCCCGTAAAAACTGACACAGAGAGCAGATCTTATATTGCCACTTTTTTATGGCGGATCTCCCTTGATCGCATTCTGCCACACCCTAGTGACCATGTCGACAAAGCCATCACAGGAAAGCTAACCAAGTTCGAATCTAAAAAGGCTGGTTTCCTCTATGACTAACCACCCTGGTATCCAGCAAGAGCAGGATGTGGTCCGATAGAGCGCGCTCCAGTGCACGCACTATGAACAATGGAAATTTTATGTCCCTGATCCATACCCACGAGGATTCTATCCACTTCTCATACTTTGGATTGTCCAACGAGTTGGCCCAAGTAGACTTCCGACCAGATCTCCCTCAGGTCAACTTCCGACTGAATTGAACAAGAAAGACCACCTAGCCTCGAAATTATCCTAATTCTTCTCTTCCGGGCGTTTTACAAAATTGAAATTACCTCCTATCAAAATAGGAAATGATTTTCATGACTACACGCCCGGACTAATTCAGAAAGAAAGAATACGAAGAGAGCTAAACCATCGGTCCAACGTGAAGCGTATGGTGGACAAGTCAAGCTCGTGTGCTAGGAGTTCGAACCATTCCAGCGGTGGTTGAAGTGTGTTCGAAGGTTAATAATTCACAATGCTTTCTAAATTCTAATCCTACATAAACCATTAGGACCCCGTCTGATCTCGACATGAGTGCTCAATCTCGATCATCTCCATTCAGAAGAGGCTTAGAATAAAAGCTAAGCATTATGGACATGGACGCACATCTGCTTTGCCCATTATGCATCAGCTCCGTCCAGTAAAATTGCTCCACACGTAAGCCTCACTCAGACCAATGCAACCATAGAAAAGCGATCTACCATCCACTGGATCTCTGACGTACAGTAGCATTCATGTCATATAGCAAACACTAGTATTGAATTACATTCCGCATGTCTCCTAATCTATATAGTCATGAGCAGATGGCACGAGTTGATCCATGAATGAACATTATTATCACAATTTGCCAAAGGAATTTCACATTGGAACCAAGGAGGCCTAGGGGGTGGGATGACCAATACAGCCTAACGTGCATAGCGGGGATTAGGGGTATTTTCTTAATAATAGAAGAGAACAGCCTGTATCTTAAGATACGCATAAGTTAATTATTACATCGTCGTTACAAATTATTTCACGCCATAATTGGACACGTCAAGCTATATAATTAAGAATAAAAATTAAACATGCATAGCCTGTCATTAAGTCACATCCATACTGAGACATAAATCTCCTAGTAGCCAACTCCGACCTCCTAGCACCAATACTCAGCCTGGGCGTTCGGTTTAAACCGAAATTCGGTTTCGGTTATTCGGTTTCTGAGAAATTCGGTTTCCCAAAAATGACAACCGAATATGGTTGGAATTATGGAAACCGAAATTTTGGTTAACCGGAATTTCGGTTTCGGTTTCGGTTTTAAACCGAATTTCCTCTCATCTGTCCAGATCGCGCTGCCCCCACTCCACACATCCCGCCGCCCTCCCGTCCGACATCTGGCACCTCCCGCCGCCTCCTCCGCCCTCCCGTGCCAGATCCGGCTGCCTCCCTGCAGCTCCGGCGTCCCGTCGCCTCCCCGCATCCCGCCGTCGCCTCCCTGGGGACGCTGGACCACGTCGCCAAGCGGGGTCGCTGGACCACGAGCGTGGAGAGCAGCACGGCAGTGGCCCCCGGAAGCGGCCCTAAGCCCGAACCTCCTCGGCGGCCTCCAGTTCTCCCGTGCCGGCGGCCCGACCAGCGGCCAGCTTCCCCCGTCGCCTCGCCCGCCGGGGAGGAGCTCCATCCCCTCTAGGGAAGATCCCCGTTGCAGCCCCAACCGTCCGCCAGCTTCTTCATGAGCTCATCGCGGTACGTCGCGGGCTCGTGGCAGCCGAGAGGGGAGAGGAGGATGGCCGCGCCCGCGCCACACATCGCGAGAGAGAGGGACCGAGGGAGGGGAGGCGGCGCGTCATGGGAGTGAGGGACTAGGGGAGGGCGACTAGGGTTGTGCGGCGCGATTGCGGGCTTGCGGCGTTGCCTTGGCCCATGGGCAGATGGGCTTGCCTAATGGGCTAAATGGGCATGGGAGTCTGATTTAATTCGGTTTAATCGGTTTAATCGGTTAACTGTGTACTAAAACCGATTAAACCGAATTAAATTCGGTTTTCACAAAATGTTATCGAAAATAAATCGGTTAACCAAATTAGCTTAAATTCGGTTTTTTTCGGTTGCGTTTCGGTTTCGGTTTCGGTTTTACGTTTTTTATGCCCGGCCTGAACCAATACCATCTGCTTCTGGTCCGACGATTGCCGTTGTAGTAAGGATCATGATAGCAACCAATTGGTACATAGAAAAACGCCTGCAAAGCAGTGATTAATTATTTTTATCAAAAATAGTATCATTTCTACATATCGAAATCGACCAACATAAAGCCACTGCGCCCACTCAAATTTGGGAGCAATATGATCTATCTAGCCCCCACAACCATTCCCAAAAATATGAGACATACTACGTGGTGGAGAGATATCAGAGGTTATGAAAATTGCCTACCATGTGAAACAAGCGAAATAATATTCGAAAAAGAGACGTTGAATTATTCCTCGTATTCACAAAAAGGCACAGAGTTTGCTAGCATTCTAATTCCGTGTTGCTAGGATGTCCTTCGTTATAATCACCCACAACAAAATACTATAAAAGATCTTTACTTTTAGGGAGATTTTCAACACCATAGGTGTTTGATCAAAATTGAAATTAAAAATCACCAAGGGTGGAATGCACCAATGGACCAAAAAGAATATATTGTTGTGCAGGTCCTATCTAAATTTGTCGTTATCAGTTGTAAGGTTGAAAGATATAACCTTTGCAACCAGCATATTTCAGGCCACGCCATTTATCAGGTGGGGATTATGCGCATGGATGAAGTTTTTTCGATGGCCTGCTTTTTATCAGCTGTTGTGGCTGGTTTAGGTTTCATGTCACGCGGTGCTTTTTCACTGTCAGGTTTGATTGTAGTTGTATTAAATTTTGTGTCGAAGATGGAATCTTATGTTTAGTCTGTCGTAATGGAGAGAACAAATTATTTGTTTTATTTACGAGATCCTCTTGTTCAAAACAATTTCACTTGTTCAAATATTTTTGTGATATCCTGTGAAAAGAGGAGACATCCAATTGCTATCCATCGCGATCAAGGTAGAACAATGGACAATGGATTTCTGGGTCACCGTTTTGATAGTGTTGTCGGTGAGCTCAATATACTCCATACAGCTTGGGAATCTGTCAGTTACCAGAGGGAAAGACTTCTGCTGTTTTGTCCCCTTGTATTTTCTGCTACATATAAAAAGTCCTTATTTTGCTCTTCCGTCCATGCAAAGAGAGCGAATGGGAAAATTGGGATTACCTTTATTTCATAACCACCTTAAAAGATAGGCTTTGGGTTACGCTAGTTAGTTCACCCTTGCTAAGGACAGCACGACAGAGCCAAAAATAATTACTGGTGCCTTCCAGGCGTAAAACTCATTTGAATTGGCATGATCTCTAGTCTATAAGTATCGGATGATCTCAGTTATCATCACTAGAGAAATTGACTAAGGAAAAGACCTATATGTGTATGTCATGAATTTTGGATGTGAAGACGCTTCACGCCATTGTATTTATCGGCTTGTGCGGCTCCGCGGTTCTTCCATTTCAACACAGGTGGAGTACTGTTTTCTGGTCAGGCTATCTTCACCTTTTATGCTCGAACCATATCTTTATCATAGACTTGTAGGCCTTCAACGTTACAACAGGTGACTCGACCGTATTGATGCACATATGAATGCTATTGTACCTAAGTCTACATGCAATATAAAGTCTTAGAAGAAATCTACAATACAATATACTTTATTATGTTTATCTATAGAATTGTAAATATGGTTTACATGTGCATTCATCGACATATTTGGACAAAGAAATTTAATATGCAAATTACAAGACTAAAATGTAAAACAGAGAAGCCATGGATTTACATTTATCATTCTTTTTTTGTCAACATGTACAGAAATGTTGGTCTGCACGATAAATCTGGGATAGGGAGATAGGAAGAAAGATTAGGTAGGTCAAGCCAGGTTATGAGGCTAACCAAATGATGAATGATGGAGAAGCGCATATCTTATTGTGGGTTCAACTTCTTGCCTTTTATCAGCTTCACAATAGCAGGACACTTAGTTTTTGTATCCCAGCCAATTACCAACGGTGGAACACCGAATTTACATCCATACTCCATAGGGATGCGATATGACCATACCGACTAGCAAACTGAAAAATGTCTAATCCTTTTGTATGTTCTTCTTCTCCATCCGTTCAAATGTGGCCTGATCCACAAGTCTTTGCCATGTCAATAAAATTAGAATGTCACCACGACGAGTGTTTCTTTCTCCGACAAAGTACGAGGCCTACTTTCATTTCATTTATAGTAGGAAGCAGTTATGCATACGAGTGTTTCTTTCTCCGATAAAGAGGCCTACTTCCATTTCATTTATAGTAGGAAGCAGTTATGCATTGCACAATCAACCAAAAAGAAAAAAGAAGAGAAAATGGGAGCTCTAGCACCCGCCGGCAGTTGTGGCCAAATGAGCACGTTTCCTCCTTTCCTGGGACGCGAGGCCAGAATTGCTTGTGGAAGAGTATAATGTGGCCCAGGTTAATTCCCAATACCTCTTACTCCTACGCAATAATACATTTGGATGTCATGTGATGTGTACACTACATGAGTGTTGATCATCTTCACTTTCATTCGCTAAAGGAATTGATTGAACGGAGGCTTCGAGAGGACCTAGATGTGTATAGTCGGCATTGCAGACGTGAAGGCACATCGCCGGGTTGCCTTTTATTGGCTTGCGTGATAAGATGGTGCTTCAGCTTTTGTTTGCTATCTTCACTTTTATGGTAGAGAGAGGATCAAATGGACAAATGGTAGATGTGCTGCTACTAAAGATTAATGAAATCTGGAATTTACAAGGCTTAGCCTAATGCGATCAGGTCAAGATTAGCCAGACATTAGAATCGTCTAGTGCGTGCAGATGGCGAATATTAGAGACGTCTGGAATCTGCAAAGCTCTATGCACTCCTCAAGATTAGCCTGATGAAGATCAGGAGAGATGGGCCAAAAGTGCAAGAGGTAATCAAGCCAATCCATCCGTCACGCTAATACATCCGATCAGTTGTGTGAATGAACCGTAGTGTTTAATCTTCAATATAATCACGATGTCTCTGTCACGACCCTGATATTCAGAGTAGGTTAGAAGCCCACAATTACTCGAGAGTTCCTTAACTATAGACGCAGAGTGAATACATTATTAACATAGCATTTAAACATCCAATTTTGTTATAAACTGGTAAAATATATTGAACAGAAGATTTTATCTTACAGGACATCTAAGCCCAAAGTTTATATTACAACCAAAAGATATTATTCGCCACAAGCATCATTGAACGCAGAATGAGATCTAGAAATTGTAGTCATCACCGTCGAGGAACTCCTCATCAAAATGTTATTTCCCTTTCTTTTATTGCATTTGGAGAGTTGGTGTAGTAATGAGTACACACAGTACTCATCAAGTCACATTGGAAAAGGAGTTATTTAAGTATATGCAATCCAAAGGAGGGGTATAGGGATTTACATATGGTGGATACATATATAACCCTAATCTCCAACTTTGTAGTTAAGGATCATTTATACAAACATTTGGACCGTAAAGCATTTATATTTCAATAACCCTGTCGGGTTATCATCATATGTGATTAGCTATCATCAAAGTTCTATTTATGTCTTGTATTAGGAATCACCCCTAAATACAGCTTCATTAACTGTAAGCACGGCGTATTCGAATACTATTTACTTTGATTCTACAGAGTTGCTCAGTTTTACCCACACGATACTTACACCTCCTATTGTCACTGCAGTTGTACACACTCTCATTGGTGTGTTGACAGAGGTGAGGTAACAAGGCTTTTTATCTGCTCTATCTTTTGAAGTTTTTACCTAGGAAAACCAGATCACTCATTCCCCAGGAGCTCAATCGGGCCAAGGGTTAGCTAGCAGGTCCGGGGTTTGAGTGTATTCCTGTTGTGATTTCCAAACAAGTGGTGTATCACCTCCGTCACTTCCGCGGGCCATTCATGAGACCAAAATGACAAGCTAGTCTCTAGCTATCCGGCGGACAAAGCAGATTACTCAGCCAGGTTTGACAAGTTAAACACATGTGGTTGAGCGGATTCTGTATTTATCACATAGTACAAGGGTTTTAGTCTTTATGTGCCACGAGCATGGTAACCAGAAATAGTACCACTAATGTACGAAAGGGGATATGGACACAACAATCAACATATGAGAGGCCCCATCTTCTCTATCCCCAACTGTCAGCAACTTATTTATAAAACACTTAGTCAAGTAATTTACCAAGGGTTACCAAAATTTTCTAGACATAGTTCTACCTGGCCTTTAAGGACGGGGAAGGATAATGATATAAATTATATTAGGGTTTTCAAGGTGTATATGACCTGCAAAGTTCATAGGGTCTTATCGGTGGTAGGAAATTACTATTTAGCATGTCATTCAAAAGTAGTGTGATAATTAAATGGCAATGCAAGGAAATCATTAACTAAAATATTAAGTACATAAAATAAAAGCATGTGGGTTCAACATGAACAAGTAATGTGACATGCCTACTGTCCCAAGGTCGACTGGATCTTCCTCTTCTGGGAAGCCTTCACCTTTTGGATTCTCTCTAAATGTCAGATTGTTGCTACCGTCTGCAATTTGCTAAAAGATCCAAATGTCAATAAGTCCGGGCTTAATAGATGCGAGCTAGGAGAAAAATGTAAATTATTCAAAAAAATAGAATTATTAATGGAAAGTGGAGGGGTTTTAGGGGTTTAATAAGGAGTGGGATTTAGGTTAAACAGTGTCAAAAAATGGAACAAGGTGCGAAACAATCAAAATGAGTATATTATGTGTTTTAGGGTTTTATGTGAATAGTAACAGGCTTGTTACTATTCATTATAGGTCGGGTTGAGTGAACAGTGCTGAGACCCGCTAAGGGAGATCGAGTCAGACCTTGTGAACAGTGTTCAAAGCCGTTAAGAAACCCTAAATGGGTTGAGTTGACAAATTAGGTTAGGCTTAGGTGAACAGTGGTGGGTGAGGGTTAGGATTAGTGATGGACTCATGGGCTAAATAGTAATAAGCTTGGCCTATATATTGTTGGGCTAACTGTGATGGGATGATTTCCCTATAGTTATTAGGATTGGCCCAATTTGTTTTTACTAGCCCGAAATGGAAACGAGTCAGCCTGTATGGGTTTTTAACCGGTACGAAGGTGTACGGCTGTCTTATAATCTCTATATTATCATGGGATCAACAACGGCTCCCTTGAGTGATGCCCTAAAGTTTTTCGTTGCATGCATATATGTAGTATGTGCATTGAACCTCAAAAGTTTAAATACCTTGCGTTAGGGCAAATTCAAAATTAGCAGCCAAAGTCAAGTTTGGTCGGAGCATTTGGTTTAAAATGTTTGGTAGCGGGACTACAAGGATACCTGTGTTTATGTCGGAATGTTGAACAAGAATTAGAAATGCGAATAAAGGTCAAACTTGTCCCGAGTTTTGTAAGCTAGATTGCTCCCTGATTAAAATTTACACGCAAAAAAGATACGATTTGGACTAAGACAATTAAAAAGGTAGTAAGAGTACGTTAGAGAATTCAATCCAGAACTTCTAATCTGAAATTCCCAATTAAATTTTTGACCCTGTCATTTTAAACGTCAACAAAATTCCCTATATACATTTGTTAAAGAAAATTCCCCTCTCCTTTGCGCATTGAGCCACGGGCCCAATATTTCCTCCTCCCGCAGCAGGCCCCGGCCCAGTGCCCTGCGCCGCGCTCACCTTCTTCCTCAAGGCGCCGCCGCGCTGCGCCAAGTCCTCCGCTCGCGGGACCCGCTTGCAGAGCCCGCCTGCCGCGTAGCTGGCTACGTGTCGCACGACAGCAACGCCGGCGACCCCCGTCTCCTCTCTCCTATCGCCCGGTATAAGAAGCTCCCTCGGGCGCTCCGGTTTTCTTCTCCCTCAACCTCGCCGCCCTGCGTCCAGCACCGGCCGGCGAGCCACCGCGCGCCCCTGAAGCCGCTCCGCCAACACCGCCCCTTGCCCCGGCTTCGCTTCCCTCCGCTCGCCCGCGTCGCCGCCGCTGTCGCCCTCGCCATCTCCCCCACGCCGGCGCCGCTTTCCCCCAAACCACCGCCGCCAGTGCGCCTCCCCGCCGCAACCAAGCACCGGCCAGCCCAGCTCGCCACCGTCCTCGCTGCGTCCCCGGTCGCCGCCGCGCGCCCAAGCCCGAGCGCCGCCCTCCATCCTCGCCGGCGCCCTCCCGCGCGACCGCCGCCGCTCTACCCTTGCCCCTCCCCTGCTCGGTTCCTCTCGCAGCGCACCGACCGTAGCTTCTCCGCCCCATCCGCCCGCCTCCGGAGCTCCTTCCCCAACCAACGGCACCGCCATCTTCCGGCAGCCGAAGGCCCAAGGAGCGGCAGCTCGTGGATCTTCTCCAGCTCCGACAGCATTGTGCCTCGACATCAGCCCGCGAACGCCGCAGCTACCTCCCTCAAGCCTCAGGAGCCCCGATCCATTCCGCCCCACCATCGTCAACACCATCGTCGCCCTGCCGTTCCTTCTTGCCATCCATCGCGGAGTGAGTTCCTTCTCCCCGCTCTCCAGCACCTCGGTTGCTCTCTGATTACTTGTCGGATGAAAATGCATCGATACGACCGATGACTGTGCTGTTCAGATTATTGGATGGAGTTAGCTGAATTAGGAACAAGTAACTAGTTTGTCTGTTGTCCATTGATGTCGATTGATATTGGAGAGGCTTAGCTAATGTAAGTTATTAGATGCAAGATCAACAAATCAAGGTGCCTTGCCGTAAGAATAAAACCAATAAGATTAATCAATAGTCATTAGTAAGGTTTAGGCATATCAATTCAGCGATGCTCCTAATAACCATGAGTTGTATTCCTAACTGTTAGACCTTTCCTACAATGCCAGTGGTTAGGAGCTGACCTATTCTTGTTGTAGCTAACTGATGATTAATTCGTGAGCTGATTAAGGTTCATTCGCTAATCGATTTGCATAGTGTTCTGATAACTCTACTGCATATGAAATCAACTAGGGTACAAATTAGCAAAACCTTAATAACTATGCTAAGTACTCAATGGGCTAACTGATGCACTGACCACACATGATAACAACTGACTTAGTTAACGCAATAAGAAATATTGTGACCGGATAAAAATATGATTAGCACTCTGATTATCCGTTAGCTGCTATGTCGACTCATTGAATAAACAAAAGAAGTAGACTTCAGAGATGATGTGTATATAATCTAGCTAATATCTTAATCATACCAGCATTAGGTTAAGCAATTTGCGACTAGTTGATATTTTTGCATGTATATATGCCAGTCGGTTCCACCCCTTAATCCTCCAACCAAGTGGAAAATTCAGAACCCAAAATAACTAACACTTGGTTTAATTACAACTTAGATGACTAATGATCAGTGAGTAAGGCTAACAATTGATTTGATCTCTGCTAGTAAATAGAATTAATCGATTGATGATCGTCAGCTAATTCACATTAGATGCAAGATAAGTTAATCACTAGGTTTGCCGTAGAGACACAACTACTAAGTTTGGTCATTTTTCCTTAGTGAGATTTATGCCTATACACGCATGCAATAGCTAGCTAATGCAACCATGATCTGTGGCGTCTGATTGATAATACTCCAGTTGTCAATCAGCAACCTTAAGAAACTAACAAGGATCTATTAAGCTAATGGCCAATACAAGTGAGCTACCTAATGCTAATACCATTAGTTACGAGTTAGCATAATTAGTATACTATTATAATTAGCTTTCTCGCTACGGCATATCAAACCCACGTTACAATACTAAGGAAAATAGATAAGGGAAAGAAAAAGGTATCTCAACCTGACTCTACAGGTCACTTACAGTAGGAATATTTTAAGTTTATATAAAGATACTCAATCTGATTTTCTTTACTGAAAAGAAGACAGGAAATGCTAAACTTGATTCAACTTGTAGAATTGAAGGATGCCCCTGTTTGCATGATATTGTAGTTATACATTTCAGAAATGATCATATTGCACCTTTAGGATTAATAATATATACTAGAGAATCTAGCTTAACAGTCAAACTCAAAACGCTTGGTGTCATAATTCAGGACCAATATATATTTAATCACGACATCATGCTCTCTCATGCCACAACTATACTAATCCTTAAAGGTTATGCATCTCTCCCAAGCCCAACTGTAAAAACCTTAAAAACATTACAACTTGGGTATTCATAATCTAATCTCTAATGAACCAATCCAATAACGTTAGCCTTACAACAACATCTCATACGTATTAGGATGCATATCATGCATTTTGAAAGATTTTTACTTGCTGGTCTTAATTAAAGCTTCTTTTGTTCATTCGCTTTCGGTATTTCGGGTTTTAATTGGGTAGAAGCGAGCAACGAGGAGTATACGGAGGGTGAATACTATTGTGATCCAGATCAAACTCAACAAGGCAAGTTCACAAAGTGGCTCGCTAAGATTCCTTTAATTCTTTTCATGCTAGGCTTGTGATTTGGATGAAATACTTGATTGCTATGCTTTGATGATGATATGTATGTAATGGCGAATCACTAGCATGTTAGGTTCAATTGTGTTGCAAGGTCAGCAGTGACCTTTTAATTGGACTAACAAATAATGGAACACTAAAAGGTGAGCTGTGAGAGCCGGGGTACCGACGCCTACAGATGGATCGGCTAGGTGAACCTAGACCGATACCGGTTTCGTAGGGCTTTACCCGTCACCTGCGGCGGGAATGATTGTGATAGAGGTGGGAAGTCATGGTCGCGCAACCCTGAACTTACACCCTGTCAATTCGTTTTCCACGTTGGGCAAGTTCGAATAGTTCAGCCCAACTACACACTTGACTATACTCTGATCGAGTTAGTCAGACTTTGAGACCAAGCCCTGTTGGGTTGGCTCAACCAATTGGTTGATACCTGTTCGGTTCAACTAGAAATCAAAATCAAATTTTAGTCATTCTTCCATGTCATATGCTATGCTGAAATTGAATTGGGATGAGTCTATAAATGTGACTTGCAAGTACGAAAGTACTTACGGAATTCGATTCCGAACTTGCTGCAGGAGACCCTAGTGTCGGTGAGTACTACGATGCTGAAAATGCCGATACAGATGCTTAGGTTCTAGTTTATCCTTCACGGTCGAATGTGGTGGGTTTTGAATCTTCACATGGGGATGGTGGGGCTTCCATCCCATGATTTCACTCTTGTCTTGTTTGCTGTTTTTGGATCTCGAAGACTTGTAAACAGTCCTCGAGCTGTAGATTATGTGTTGTTTAACCTCTCTCGGGTAAGAGGAACTTATGTACCCTTAACTCCTTCTTATTAGAGTTTGAACTGTGATATGAAGTTGTTATCTGTGATCGATCCATATACAGTGCGTGCATGTTTGAAGTATATGGATTCGGTCGTAAAGGGGTAATGCTTTCTCTTAGTGCTCATTTCGTGAAGTGTTATCGGTCGAGTGACCCGCTAGCTGAGATGCAGTGCCGGCTAGGCAGGGTGTGGATAGTCGTACCGGGCTCTCGAGCGACCCACTAGTCTTCGGGCTAGGTTAGGATGAGGGTACGACTGTCGGGCTCCTCCGACTTCATTCTACGTTGTGAGCTTAAGAGCGGCGTTAAACCTTTACCGGGCTTTGGAATTGTATGTGGTTCCGGGAAGTTTATTCGCTTCCGGTCGGCTTGACCCACGGTGATAGATACATACGACGAATGCGCGTATGGTATGTGGGTCCGGTGTCGGGTTACCCAACGGTGATAGATACATACGACGTAAGCGTGTATGGTATGTTGGGTGACTTCTCGGTCCTTGGCGATTGATCATTCCCCTAATCATATGGAATTCCCGGGTCCGTGACAGCTTGGTATCAGAGCCGAACTGACCGTAGGATAAACCCTTGCAGGTGGCCGTTAGTTGTAGAACTTGGAGTCTCCAAGAAAAGTATTTGTGAAAACTAAAACCTAATTGCGAAAATTGTAAGTAGGTTTCCCCTTTTCTTCTTTTCCCTATCCACTTTAAATCTGAAATTCCTTATCTATTGCTTTTGTTTTATGATTTAGGGCTGATCTTGAGCTTAATATCTTTGTTTTTTTTTAGAGAACATCATTCTGATTATCCTCTCTAGGTTTCTGTCACGGACCCAGAATCCGCATATGATTAAGGAAACGCGAAGTCGCCAAGGACCGAAGGACTCGCTAGCCTGGTGGCACGGTACCTGCGCCGTACGCACCAAGGTGAAGCGATCCGACACCCGCCACGTGCGAGCCGGTCGGAAGCGACCAATCTTTCCCAAACCACATGTAGATTCCAGATGCCAGTGAAGAAGTAAGATCACGTGATAAACCTGCGCTCTGTGACAGTCGTAGGAGGACTAGAGCCCGGGATACACATCCCCTCAACCTAACCTAGCCCCGAGGTGCGGCTCTGGGAGAATCCAGCTCTGCTCTGCCGTCAGCGCGAGGCGTGACGGTCGTAGGAGGCTTAGCGAGTACGGGACGAGTCCCCTGGATTGACTTCACCAAAGCTACATCGGACTAGTGGTTCGCTCACCTCTGCCATCACGAAACGCAACCCTAGCACGCAACAATACCTCTGCACAGTTATCCACATACTTCATCACATACACGCATAGTACATGGACAACCACAAGTAACCACTCGGATATCACAGCACAAACTCTACATTACGATATTAAACTAATAGTCCACATCGGACTTTAAGTTTACATCAGCCGGCCATAACCGGAACATATCCGAGTACGGAAAAGTTAAACGACAGCGGAATAACAGTAATGAGACCCACAGCGGTACGATGACCGCTGACCAAAATCCACAGAAAACCCCTGAGCCGATAGCCAACCAAGGAATAGAAACGATGCACTAGACATCATCGAAGAACTCTTCGACCTCTGGCTCACCTGCAATGATCTAGGAGAGTCCTAGGTGAGTACAAAGTACTCGCAAGTCTTATTCGTGCTTGATTAGATGTCCTAAGCATACTAGTATAACATAATCAAACATGATGCACATACGATTAACAAAATCTAGACAATACCAGTACTCCACCAACATCACAAGGAATAACATGAGATCACCACAACTCAGATTTTCATATGCTTCAACATAGGGGGCGTGATGGTAACCACTAGTCACATGTGCTAAAAATACAAACTCAGTGGCTCACTTGCCATCTCCCAGTTACGTGGGACAATATTCACATCAGCTCCCAGTTACGTGGGGCAATATTCTTTCACATCGGCTCCCAGTTACGTGGGGCCATATTCTTTCACATAAGCTCCCAGTTACGTGGGGCAATAATCTCATCTCAATATCTCCACATTGACAGGGTACCATCACCACCACACCTCAATTTAATCTCTCGGACCGTTACCGGCAGACGATCACCCTGAGTGCAGCAAGTGCCTTATCCCTTGTAGGTAGCTAGCCTCCCAAGGGTCTTAGTCTTACCTCAACTACACCCCAGCATCGCTGTCGCTAACGTCCACGCGTGACAAGGGGAGTAATCACGATGGAGTCACCTCAGGGTTGGTATCGCGACAACTTCTTCCCCCGGTCGCAACATGCCACTCCAATGATACCAACTTTATCCATCTGACACTTTCCCTTCGACTCTCACATCTCACTTCAATATGTTCAAGTAATTAGTTCATCGATTTCAACTCAACCATGACCAGACCTAATTCACCGCATACCCTAGTCATGCTAGTTTAACCGATGACGACCACAAGTCCTAAGTAACAATCCACACATCATATATATATATATATAAGTAAAAACAAGTACTGAACAAATAGAAGATGCAACAAGCTCTGCTTGCCTTCGTAGAACTGTTCTTGATCCTGCGCGGAGTCGTGAGCCTGGGGGTCTCCTTCTTCGAGTTCTAGTGCAAGGAAATCGAACATCGGAAATGAGCGATCAATGAACACAACCAGCATGTATGCATGAGAGTTAATGCATATAATGGGTTTATAACCTATGTACTGATGTTAAGAATCTAAGTTACCGAAAATGTCTTATTTCGAACTTATGAGTGTTAAGGGGTTGGTGCAACCCACATGCAGGTTCAAGGTCGTTACATTGGGAATTAGGGTTTTAAAGCGATTACTCATGTGGGGGTGGCATGGATTCGCATTTTTATAACTTAGGAGTGCTCTGAACTACTTGACCAACGTCTTTGAAATCAATCGATTTGGAGTTACGAGCAGTAAGTTACAAAGCGTCGAGTTAGGGTTTAACGGGGTTCGACAATAAAGGAGCTAACACCTAGCATCGTATCATGCATGTAGCTCTACTGCAATTTTAAGGGTTCCATGTCGTAGAAATTCCCACAAGCTTTCCAAAACTATAAGGTTCGTCGAAAACGGAGCTAGGGTCGCAATCCTAGGGTTTATTGACCCTCGACAACTACTAAACTTCTACCCTAGTTACCAGTGGATGCATGTACTCAAAATCAAGTTTTGATTCAGCCATTTTGTAGAGCTTTTCCTGAGGTTTCCAAATATATAAAAATTTTCAAATTTGGCCGAGTGGTTTAAAAGTTATGCATGTTTGAAAATTCATTTGAAATCTGCCCTAAAAATCCTAAATCTAATTGCTACGGCTACCCAAGCGCTACCCAGCTCAGATCCGCAATTCTTTCGTGCACCCGAGAACCAACCCGAGGAAACCCACCCATAATCCACCTCAGCACCCGTGGGACCCGCATGTCATACGGTCAGGCACTCGGGAGCCAACCAAACGGCGCCACGCGGCCTCCCCTCTCCCTCTCACGCCTTCTCTCTCTCTCTCCTTCGCTGGACTGGCCGGAGCCGAGCTCCAGGCGGCGGCGCCTCGCCGGAGGGCTCACCGGAGCAAGCTCCAGTGCTCGGATCTACTCGGGACAAGAGGCAAAAGCCTCAGGACCTCACCTTGAGCTTGTCTCGGTGGTCGGGGAGGATGGAGAAGGCCTGGAGGGTGGTCGGCGACGAGGAGGAGCGGCGAGGGGCGTCGGGTCGCCGGTGCTGGGTCGTTCCAGGCGCAGATCTGCAGAGAGAAGTGGTCAGGGAGGTAGAGGGGAAGAAGGGGCTTCTCGGGAGCAAGAAAATGGGAGGAATGGGAGACCAGAGCTGCGAGGGGGAACTCGTCGGAGTTCTGGTCGGGCGCGGAGACGAAGACGGCGGCGAGGGGTTTCCGAGGTGGATCTGGAAAATGGAAGGGGATGGAAGTCAGAGGGGGAGAAGGCTGAGCTTAAGGGAGGAGAATTGGGGCTCGGGGCTTACCGGAGCACTCGGAATTGCTCGCCGGAGCAGAAGGCAGAGGCGGCGGAGGGAGCTCGGAATTGGGGCTAGGGTTTGCTGGAAATGGAAAGGGAGCGGGGTAGGAACAGGGGCTGTCGGAAGGGAGCTTTATAGGGCGGCGGGGTGCTCGGACAGCCAGGCTCGGGGGCAGATCCGCCGCCCACCCCGGCCTACCGGCGTCGGGGGCGTGGACGACGGGTCCTGCAGGCGGGCCCGGGGGCGCGGCAGCAGAGGGGAGGAGGCTGACAGGGGGGGCCACCCTGTCAGCGAGAGAGAGGAGGGGGAGAGCGCGCGCGGGGGAGTTGGGCCGGCCGAGTCGGCCCACTTGGCCTCGGGCTGGTTAGGGTTAGGTTTTTATTCCTTTTTCTTTTTATTTATTCCCTGATTCTTTCCCCATGTTATTTTATGTGCAATTTCTTCTCCAAATCTCCTGAAATTTTTACCAGATCCTCCTGAGATTATTCCTGAGTTGCTGTACAAGTTTGAGCCACTTTGGGGTCCATTTAAATGAGGGTCCAGTTCAAATTGGGGTTTGACCTAATTCCAAGGTTTGAACTGCGACTAGGGTTTGAACTTCTCCAAAACTTCTAAGATTTTTCCTGGGGCTAATGTTTATCATTTCATGTTTATTCCCAAGGTTTGAGGCATTTTCATCCACTCTAGCTTGTCTAGTTACTAACCCTAGTTTCTCGGACTTTAGGGTTTGCCCTCGGCAAACCAAAACAAGCTATGATTTCATGTGGGTTTTGAAACAATCTTGGGAGGTGAATGTTGGGAAAGTTGGAAGGGGAATTCATGGACAAGGTTCACTGGACCCCCCCCCTTGCTAGGGTTTTTATCTACGTTCGACACATCAAATAAATTGATTGGTGTTAATTTCCACAAATTGAGTTTTCAAGGATGAGATATACACATATTCTATAATGTCAATACGTTGATTGGTGTTTGCAACAATTACCCACCGAGGATGAAATATTAACATATTCTATAAAATTAAATTGATATACAACTAAGTTTAAACAAGGTGTGGTGTTGATGATGCCATGTATGCATGAATGCCGATCAAACCCTAACCGTTCAAATTGGGTGTTACAGTTTCCTTTCCATCCCCAGAGTGGTTCGTGCACTCTTTTCTCCATCTTTTGACAAAAGGATTTCATCCTTTTATTCCTCGGGAGTTATACCCTATGGTATGGGGTATTCTTTGATGTCTTGCCGTCCCGGCAGGCTCTCACGCCACTAGTTTATGTGCTGTCCAGAAAATTCCAGCAAGCTCATCGTTGTCTTTTGTACCATGAGCTGAGTCCCCTCTTCATGTAAAATGGCGAGGGAGCTAATTACTCTCATACGTATCGAGGGCTGCGATGTTTGGATGCATTATGTGTTGTAAAATTCTCGCTACGGCGTTGTAATTTACAGCCATTTGTAAACCTCTCGTATGCTACATGTGTGAAAAGTGTTAGTCATTAACCCTTGGGCCATCATCTCAATTGCCTTCTTTATGAACGCATTTCCTGAATTGGGACGAAATTAAACATGTACTCCTTGCTTCCGTACCTGTTTACAATTTGGCACGAGTCATTTTGTCTAATCCGGCCGTGAATGGTTCCATTCCTGCAGGATGTCTGGAAACGGATCTGGTGAGCAACCGGGAGCAGCCCACGATGCTCCTCCTCCACCTCCTTCCCCGTCCTCTTTGGCTGAAGTGCTCCTCCAAATGGAGCGCAACAGGCAAAACCAGAATCGCATTCTCGAGACGCTCGTCCAACACATGGACAGGTCTTCTGCTTCAAGCCAATCCCGCGGAGGATTCTCGGAGTTTCAGCGCTATTCTCCTCCAACCTTCTCAGAGGCCGAAGATCCTTTGGAAGCCGATGATTGGCTTCGAAATCTGGAGAAGAAGTTCACTCTTGCTCAATGCTCCGATCGGGACCAGGTTCTCTTTGCAACATATCTTCTGGAAGGAGCCGCTAGTGCTTGGTGGGACAATCTCCTCCTCACTCAACCCTCTGGCAAGGACATGACCTGGAAGGAATTCACCAAAGTCTTTCGCAATGCTCACATCCCAGAAGGGCTTATGGACAACAAGAGAGAAGAATTTCTGGCACTGAAACAAGGTAATAGCTCCGTCACCGAGTACCTCCATACCTTCAACCGTCTAGCAAGATATGCAGCTAGCGAGGTTTCCACCGACGAAGCTCGCCGAAGAAAATTCATGAGGGGCTTATCGAACCAGATGCAGAATGAATTGTCCATGCTGGATTGTCCAGATTTCGAGTACTTGGTCAACAAAACTCTTATTAAGGAGAGCAAGCTTAAGTCTTTGGAGCTCTCTCGTAAGCGCGAGAGAGAGGCCTCAAAATCAGCAAGCAGCAGTTTTCAGAAATCCCGTTTCGTGGCTTCTCCCGCGCCTCAGTTCCAAATGCCTCCACCTCCGAGATATGTGGCGTATCCTCCACGTCCTCCTACTCCAAGGCCACAGCCAAGAAACCCAGGTGGCCAGCCAAGTGCTCCTCCCGATCATAGCAATGTGACGTGTTACAACTGCGGCAATCTGGGCCATTATTCAAAGAAATGCCCTCATCCGAAGACTAACGTCTCTAATGCACCAAATCCACCTCGAGGAACACCAAAGAATGTTCCTCAAGTCCAGAAGCAACCACCTAATAGGCCTCCCGGTACTGGTCGTGGTCATGTCAATCACGTCACCACCGAAGAGGTGCAGGAAGCTCCTGCAGCGGTTATCGGTACATTTCTCGTTAACTCAAGCTCTGCTATGCACTCTTTGATTCCGGAACATCTCTGTCGGAGTATTATTCCGGCAATACTATTTACGGGGCGGTGTGAGCACAGCAAATCAGGATGGCTGCACACGGGAGACAAGATTTAGACAGGTTCAGGCCCTCTCGGAGAGGTAATACCCTACGTCCTGTGTTTGGTGGCTGGTATTGCTGTATCCCGAGTGCCACAGGCCCTAGAGAATCGATCTCGAAGGGGGCCTGAGCTGTGAAACAATGGAGATTAAGCTAGATGAGGTGTTCCCCCGATCGGAGGTCCCCTACCAGGCCTTATATAGTCGGTCGGGGTAGGGTTACAGAGTCCGGATCGGGTTAACAGATATGTTTCCTATTCGTTTACAACCAATTCCGGGTAAGCCGGACAGGTATTAGTCCTTGTCTTGTACTCCACGTCGGTGAGGCGCCCCCGTGAGGTAGTCGGACTCCAAGTAACCAGCCCGGCCCATCCCGTGGCCGGGAGGCCGGATTCGTTCTCCTTGATGGTACCCGGGTGTCATGTCACCATCAGTAGCCCCCGAGTCCTCCGCGATCTTGCTGCTGTCGGCTGAGGCTTCAGGTCGAACTTCCCGAGTGGTTCTCGCCAGCAGGGAGATTGCGAAGGGCTGATTGAACTCCTGTGGAAAAGACAATAAGAGCCGAATAACATTCACCTGAAAAGGCAGGAACATTATGGCGGGTGAGTTAATAACGGGTAAGCTCTGGTGGCACCCGGTCTATCCCTTTGGACAGAGACCGGCTGATAGCCCAGCGTGGAGCATGCCATGAATCCCGACTGGATTCCCGAGTAGCGTCTGGTCTTCCCGAGTGGGGTGAAGCCAGCTAGTGTCCCCTGAGGGAACGCCTCTGAAACCTTCGTCAGAACCAGTCTACAAGCCATGGCGCATAGGTTCCCGAGTGTCGAAGCCTTACGCCGAGTCATTCCACTGAACCCGGAAGATCCGGATACCAGGGCCTCCCGAATCATGTCTTCGGGTTGCCTGGGTGAAGAATTCGGCAGCTCCGAGATGCTCGGCGTCCGTCTTGTGGCCTGCGGAAGGCACGCCATCGCCGTCCCTCACTCGGGTGTACTCGAGCAACTGCGTTCCTGCTTGAGGCCAGGTGCCGAGACCCTTTGCGACCGAAGCGCCTGGTTACGAGCTGGTCGGTAACCGGCTGGTGGTTTCACGGGAAAACACGCCTCAGTCGCCACTTTAAAAGAAGAATATTCCGATCGGCAATCAAACCCGGAAGGCCAGCCGTCAGATCTTCTTCTTCATTAAACCGCACGAATCGCGGCGCGGCCAGGTCGTGGGCGCAGGATCCGCGTGACGTGGCCCGCCTGAAACGCACGGGGGAATCCGAAACGGCGCGGACGTGGGCGCGGTGAATCTGAAACGTGCGAACGTGGGGAATCCGAACCACCCGGCCCTCCCCTTTATATTCGACAGAGGCCGCGAGAGGGACCCACGCCCTCAAACATTTCCGCACTTTCCAAGCGCCCGCCGCTTCGTCTTCCTCTTGCCCCCAAATCGCTTCGCGCGCTCCGCCAAAACCCTAATCCCCTCTCCGATCCCCTCGGATGCAATCCCCGGACTGGGAAACTGACCCGAGCGTAGCTGAAGAGAACGCCCTGGTTTGGAAGCTGCTAAACGAAGAGGAGGAGTCGCCCGCCGAGGCAATGGCCCCTTCCGCGTGGATGAAGTCGACCGCGTCAGAGGAGAAACTCAACATCTTAGTCCGGATGGGGCTGCTGCCACCGAAGGAACTAGTCGAGTGGCGCGCCGCCGTGGGGGAAACCATTCCGACCCCGGACACCGGCGAGCTAGTGGTGCACAGCTCATTCTTCGAGCGGGGGCTATCGGTGCCAGTGCATCCCTTCCTCCGCGGCCTCCTCTACTACTATGGGCTCGAGCTCCACAACCTCAACCCGAACTATCCTGCACGTCGCCAGCTTCATCACGCTGTGCGAGTGCTATCTCGGCATCCTGCCGCACTTCGCGCTGTGGAAGCACCTATTCATGGTGAAGCCGCAGCCGAGCAAGGATAGCCCGGCCGTAGTCGGAGGCGCAGGGTTCCAGTTGAGGGCGAAGTTGGCGAAGAGCTACCCGGCCCCGCCGATGCCATCGTCCCTCAAGGGTTGGCACGCCCAGTGGTTCTATTGTGCCAATGCCGACCCAGCGCTGCCATCCTTCTCGAGTCAGGCACCGGTAGCCAGGCCAAGCTGGACGGATCCACCCCTCGACCGAGAACAGGACAGCGTCGCGGTGCTGATGGGGGCGCTGGAGCAGGCGATGGAGGCCGGGGTCACCGGGGCGGCTGTCGTTGCTACCTTCGTCCGGTGGCGGGTGCAGCCGGCCAAACTCCGGGTGCATCCCATGTACGAATACACCGGCGCGGAGGATCCGACCCGGGAGGCCACCGACGAGCTGTCGGAGGGCGAGGTGCAGAGTCGACTCGAGAAGATCCTGGCTCAGGGGACGAGCCTAGACTTCTCCGGGCGACCGGCCCCTTTCTGCCGAGCGAATCCGCCGAGCGACGTAAGTAGCCGACGCTTTGTTCTTTCCACTAAGTTCGTGCCCAAGTCTTACTCGGGTGTTGGCTTCGTATCTTTGCAGGTTCTGTTCGGCTTCTGTTCCAGCGCTCCCCTCCCGGAGGACGAGATCTGGAACCAGCCACGGTACGCTGATGTACCGAAGGGCAAGCCGCCGCCGCCGGGAGCGGCGGGGATACCTTCTTCCGACGCTGACACAGCTAAGGGCGCCGGGCCTTCAAAGGGTACCAGGTCCTCCAAGGGGAAGGGACCGGCGGTTGTTACGCCCCCTCCTCCTCCCATGAGCACGACGACCCAGGAGGAGGAAGAGGAGGAGTCGGATGTTGGCGGCGCCTACTTCGTGCGGAGACGGAGGCCCCGGCGCAGCGATGACCCGCTGGCAGCGGCCAGCGCGGTAGTCACATCTGACGTCGCGGAAGAGTCTTCCACTGGCGCTGATCCTGCGGTGCCGGCCGCTGCCCCGAGTGAGACTACTCAGGCAGCTGGTGATGACGCCCCCACTAGCCGGGGGGAGAAGCGCGACGCCGACACGGCCTTCGGGGCGTCCGGCGGATCGGGGGCCTCGCCAGCCCCGGCTGCCGCTGCACCCGGGCCACGAGCCGCGGGGGTGAAGAAGAGGCTCGTCGTCGCTCGTTCTGCGAAGTGAGTGCCCTGCCGACTGACTTCTTGGATTCTTTCGTCTTCATGTACTGGCGTGGTTGATCTTGTTGCTTCTGCAGGGCGCGGAAGACGGGGAACACCACTAAGGCGCCCCCGAGTGGCCCGGGATCCAGCCAGGGTGGAGATCCCTCGGTGCAAGACACCCGGGCGTCGCCACCTCCGCCAGCTGCTGCTCCTTCTTCTTCCCGGCCGGTGTCGCCTCCACCCGTGGTCGCTCGCGAGCCAACCCCCGAGCAACCCGGCACGCAGGTAGAGCCGCCAGCCATCCCTCGGGAGGAGCCCTCCGCTGGAGCGTCGGTGCCGACGGGGTCCGCGGATGCCAGCCGGGACGTGGCGATGGCGGAAGGCGCGGATCTGGAGGCGGTCAGGGCCGCTTCGCCGACGCGTGAGGGCGAGCCCGCCGAGACCTCGCCAATGCGGGAGATCAGCGGGGCTCTGCCCTTGAAGCCATGCTCGGAGCTGGTGGCGAGACCGCTCTGAATCGGGGCAAAGGAGCCGGGGCAGCCGGCCGCGGTGGTGGTCGACGACACCGAGGAGGAGCGGGAGTGGCGCGCGGCTGCGGAGTGCGCCGAGCAAATCGGGGAGATCCTCCCGGCTTTGCTGAAAGCGTCAAGGGAGGCGGCTAACCTGCTGAACGGCAGGCTGTGCCCTTTGATGGAGGTGAGTACTGTCCTTTTTGTGAGGATGTATCCCTAGGAAGTAGCCCCCGGGCCTCTGCCCGACTAAGGTAGTCGGGCAGGGGACCCCTTGTTTTTTTTTGTTCTTCTCTTTTTTTTGTAGTTGCTGCTCTGGGTGCACGAACAGTGCACCCAGAGGGTGTAGCCCCCGAGCCTGCGGTCGACTAGGATAGTCGGGCGGAGGGTAGACGTAGTTTAGTCTGCAGACTCGTCTCCGGGTGCACGAACAGTGCACCCGGAGGGTGTAGCCCCCGAGCCTCCACTAGGTCCTTAGGACCGAGTGGAGGGTTTTGATGATGCTGTCGAGCGGCCTAACTTGTTTGTCTTCTGCAGCAGGCGCTGAACCAGCGGTCGCAGAGCAAGACCGCCATCCTCCAGGACCGACTGCCGGTGATCGAACGGATGGAGCTGCGGAAGTCCGAGTGGGACAAAATAACCGCAGCAAGGCAGACGGCGGAGGACGTGGCGCGCAAGCGCGGAGCGGAGATCACCGACCTGAAGGCCGGTCTGTCCCAGGAAATCGCCAAGTCCAAAGGTGAGCCCGCCGAGTAACCTCTGGTTTCTGCGTGTTGCGATTCATCTTGCGGACGCGTTGTTTCTGTGCAGCCGCCGAGGACGAACTGTCGAAGCTGAAGGCGGAGCTCGAGGCGGCGAAGGCCCGCGCCCGGGACCTCGACGAGGCGAGAAGGCCTGGAGGGCGCAGCTGCAGCGTGAAGCCGAGCCGTTGCAAACCCGCGCCCGGGATTGTGACCTTGCCAAGCAATGGGCCAGGAAACTCGAGAAGGCGCTCGAGTCGGAGAAGGCCCGGGCGGACTTGGCGGAAAAAATGGAGAAACAGACGAAACAGGACGCCGTGTCGGCGGCCAAGAGGGTCGCGGACGCGGAGGAGGCAGCCAAGGCCACGAAGGAAGACGCCGAGTCGGCGGCCAACAGAGCCGCTGACGCGGAGGAGGCGGTCAAGGCTGCACAGAAGGACGCCACGGAGGCCGAGTCCCGTAAGTGCCCTGACCACTCCGCTTTGCTTCGTTCGAGCTTGCTGGTTGTTGACTTTGTTCTTACTTCGTCGCCTGACCGGTTGCGTATTGTTCTGCTGCTGCAGAGTGGAGCCGCGTGGTGACCGCATACGCCCGAGTGGATGTCGGACAACAGCTGCTGTCCTTGCTCCTGAGGTATGCACCGTTGGAGGATCCCGGAGGTACTCTTCTTGTAAAGCTCGTCGTTAATGACGACGAAGGACTTGGCGCGCTGCGCGACGCGGCGTGCCTCGGTCTTGTCGGATGGGAGGACGTCCCGCAGCAGGTAATCCAGAAAGGGCACGGTCCAGTCAGGGGTGACAGCCAGGACCTCCGGAGAAGTTTGCCGACTGGTTTCGCCTTCGGGAACCTGCTGTTCATCGGTCTTGGGTGTTGTGTCCGCTTTGATGGAGGGGGTGTGCAACTTGTGAAGGAAAACCCCGGCCGGGACGACGTCCCGACTGGATCCTAGCTTGGCGAGTGCATCCGCTGCCTCGTTGTCTCGATGTAAAACGTGGGTGATCTCGAGACCGTCGAACTTGGCTTCGAGCTTGCGAACTTCTTGGCAGTAGGCTTCCATGGAGGGATCTCGGCATGACCAATCCTTCATGACCTGCCGCACCACCAACTCGGAGTCTCCGCGTGCTAGGAGCCGGCGGATCCCGAGTGAGGCGGCAAGTCGGAGACCGTGGAGTAGAGCTTCATACTCGGTGACGTTGTTGGAAGCCGGGAAGTGGATCTGCAGCGCGTACTTGAAGCGCTCGCCTTTAGGCGAGATGAGCACGACGCCAGCCCCCGCGCCCTGGAGCATCAGTGAGCCGTCAAAATAGAGCGTCCAGTGCTTGAGGTCGACGACGGAGGGCGGAGACTGGACTTCTGTCCACTCGGCCATGAAGTCGGCAAGAGCCTGGGACTTGATGGCCGTGCGGGGGGCGTAGACTATGCTGAAAGCCATGAGTTCCATTGCCCACTTTGCAATCCTGCCCGTAGCATCGCGATTGTTGATGACGTTGGCAATCGGGAAGGAGCTGACCACCGTGATGGGGTGTCCTTGGAAGTAATGTACTAACTTCCGTGATGTTATGAACACCGCGTAGATGATCTTCTGGATCTGAGGGTACCACGCCTTGGACTCGGACAGGACTTCACTGATGAAGTAGACCGGTCGTTGTACCTTCTGTATGTGGCCGGGCTCGGGGCGTTCCACGACCAGAACCGTACTGACTACCTGAGTAGTCGCTGCGACGTAAAGAAGCAGTGGTTCGTTGGGCATGGGGGACGCCAGCACCGGGGTAGTGGATAAGAACTTCTTCAAGCCGTCCAAAGCATCCTGGGCTTCGGGAGTCCAGGTGAAGGTTTCCGACTTCTTCATGAGCTTGTAGAGGGGCATAGCTTTCTCGCCGAGTCGAGAGATGAACCGACTGAGAGCAGCCATGCACCCAGTCAGCCGTTGGACATCCTTGAGGTTCTTGGGTGGGCCCATCTTGACGATGGCGTCGATCTTCTCCGGGTTGACCTCGATTCCTCGTTCGGAGACGATGAAGCCGAGTAGTTTACCCGAAGGCACCCCGAAAACGCACTTCTCGGGGTTGAGCTTCATGCTGAATCTTCGCAGGTTGGCAAAGGTTTCTCCCAAGTCACTCAGGAGGTCTTCTTTCTTTTGGGACTTGATCACCACATCGTCGACGTAGGCTTGCACGTTCCGGCCGATCTGGGACTGAAGGCAGCGCTGTATGCACCGTTGGTACGTAGCGTCGGCATTCTTGAGTCCGAAGGGCATGGAGACGTAGCAGAAGGCGCCGAACGGAGTGATGAAAGATGTCTTGATCTCGTCATCCTCCTTCATCTTGATCTGGTGATAGCCCGAGTAGGCGTCGAGAAAGCATAAAATCTCGCACCCGGCCGTGGAGTCAACCACTTGGTCGATGCGAGGAAGGGTGAAAGGATCTTTGGGACATGCCTTGTTGAGGCTAGTATAATCAACACACATCCTCCACTTTCCATTCTTTTTGCGAACAAGAACTGGGTTCGCTAACCAGTCGGGATGATACACTTCTTTAATAAAGCCAGCTGCTAGAAGCTTAGCTATTTCTTCTCCTATAGCCTGACGTCTATCTTCAGCGAAACGGCGTAAACGCTGTTTGACCGGCTTGGCGTCCGGCCGAACGTTGAGAGAGTGCTCGGCAGCCTCCCTGGGAACCCCGGGCATGTCGGAGGATGTCCATGCGAAGATATCCCGGTTATCCTGGAGGAAACTGACGAGCGCGCTTTCCTATTTGTCGCTGAGCGCAGTCCCGATCTGCGTCGTCTTGGAGGAGTCTTCTGGGTCGAGTCGGATCGACTTGGTGTCCCGAGCCGACTGGAAAGATGTCGACGTTGAAGCTTTCTTGGATGGCGGTGCTTCCTCGACCACGGCCGACTTGAGATCGGAGAGGGAGGCCTCGGCGATCTGGGCTGCGGCGAGGTTGCAGTTCTCGAGATCACATGTGTAAGCATGCTGGAAGCTGCTTTGCACTGTAATAACCCCATGGGGGCCCGGCATCTTGAGCTTCAGGTAGACGTAGCTGGAGACAGCCATGAACTTGGCGTAGCAAGGACGCCCCAGGATGGCATGGTATGATCCTGGAAAGTCGACGACCTCGAAGGTGAGAGTCTCGGTCCGGAAGTTGTCGGGAGTACCAAAGGTAACAGGCAGGCTGACCTGCCCGAGTGGACTCGCCATCTTGCCGGGCACCACCCCGTGGAAGGGGGCACCAGTCGGCTTGATCTCGGATCGAGAAATCTTCATATCGTCGAGGGTCTTGATGTAGAGGATATTGAGACCACTCCCGCCATCCATGAGGACCTTGGTGAGGCGGACGCCGGAAACGATCGGGTCCACCACCAAGGGGAAACGTCCCAGCTGGGGTATGTAGTCGGGGTGATCCGCGCGTCCGAATGAGATCACGGACTCGGACCATCGCAGGTACTGGGGCACGGCCGGTTCCGCTGCGTTGACCTCTCGGTCGATGATCTTCTGGCGACGTTTGGACTCGTAGCCGTTAGGGCCGCCGAAAATCATCAAGCAAGCGGTTTCTTTCGGGAACTCATCACCCTCGTCCTGAAGGGGTTCCTTCTTGCCCTTGTTGGGGGCGTAGGGTTTGTTCAGGTTCTTCAAGAGGTTGCAGTCGCGTGTCAGATGATTGGACTTGGGTCCATGGAAGTGACACGGCTGACTCATCATCTCCTCGAAGGTTGTGTTGGTGCGCGGCGGACGGCGCGCCGGAGCGCGCTTGGCAGCAGCAACGAGGTCTCCGCCCTTGCGCTTGCGGTGCTTCTTTCTAGACGACTCGGGCTGGTCGTCCCGACTGGAGGACTCGGGCGCCTTGCCCTTGCCTCTGCCCTTGCCGTCCCGAGTAACACTGCGGACAGCCTCATCGCCGGTAGCGAAGCTGTTGGCTATGTCGAAGAGCTCGCGCGTAGTCTGTGGATTCTTCCGTGCAATCTTGTGGATCGGGTCGGTGCTCCGAACTCCTTTGGAGAAGGCGGTAATGACGTCACCCTCCCGGATCTCGGGCAGAGAGTTCTTCTTCTTGGAGAAGCGCTGGATGTACTCACGGAGAGTCTCATCCGCCCCTTGTGTACAGCTGTGGAGATCCCACGCGTTCCTGGGCCGATTGTAGGTGCCCTGGAAGTTGTTCACGAAGAGGGTCTCGAGGTCTTTCCACGTATGGATGCACCCCAGAGGTAAGCTGGTCAACCAGGCTCGTGCCGAGTCGGCCAGGAAGAGCGGCAGGTAGTGGATCGCGACGTAGTCGTTCCCACCGTTGGTTCTGCACGCTGTGTGGTAGTCGGACAGCCAGATGTCCGGCCGAGTCTCTCCCGTGTACTTGTCGATGCCGGTGACCCGGAATCGCGGCGGGAAGATGACGCTGCGGATACGAGGGCCGAATGCTTTCGGACCCGAGTAACCCATGCCGGAGGAAGTCAGAGGAGAACGTTCCCGGCTGGTGGCGCCGCTACCATTGTGGTGGTTGTCACGATCTTCTCTCCTGGAACCATGATGAGCGCTTCTCTCAGCGTCTGCTTGGCTCCTTGGTCCGAGTCGATCACAGGCCGGTATAGCTTGGCGAGCGTTTTTGCCCGCGTCCTGGCGGACGCGGGTTCTCGCATCTATGGTGCCTCGGGCGTCTCGATCGGGTCCGAGTCGCCCGTGGACGTTGCCGGCCGGCTGATGTCGGCCAGGGCTTGCTCGCTGGCTATCCATGCGTGACGGGCTCTTCTGAGGCGTAGAGCGCCGACTCCTTGCACCTGCGGAGGAGCCGGGATGGTCTTCGAAAACTTCAGCGTGCTGGAGGGCGGTCTCTTCCAGCAGGACGCGGAGCCGTCGAAGTTCGTCATATCCCGGGTTGCCCTCGGGGATATCAATGGCACGGGCCGCCACTGTGGCCGCGACGATATTGTGACTCGGGAGAGGAAATATCGGGACTCCTTCCCTTTCACGCATGCGGAGCTCGTTGTGAACCTGGCGTCCACGAGCCCTCATGTCATCATTGCGTCGCTGGTCGTCACGCTGGCGGACGAGCCGGGTCTGCTGCTCGATCAACTCTTCCTCCTTAGCAAGGAGTCAGAGTCGAGTGGCCTCGAGCTCGGCCGGCGTTTGTTGCTCGATGGGAACTTCTTGGCCGTCACCGCCGTCTAGCGAGCCGACATTGGCCATGAAGACTTCCCGGGACGGATGGTGGCTGCTAGAGCTTTCATCCTCGTCCGAGTAGTACTCGAGGACGGGGAGGAGAGATTCGATAGCGCCCACCAGTCGGGATCCGAGTGCGAACTCGCGTGCGACAAACGGATCTGGTTTCGGCGAAGCCTCTTCCCTGGGGAGAGGGGCCGAGTATGCGGGCTCCGTGGGAGGCCCGTGCTGGAGAGCTGATGAAGCCTCTGCCGATCGGGACGTCGCCAAGTAGCAGAGGTGCAGCTGGCCGACCTTGTCGGCGATGAAATCCAACCTTCCGAAACGGAAAAGGTGGCCAGGGTCTGGGACAGCGCTGATGAAGGCGAACTTCAAGATGCTTCCCGAGACGAAGACGTTGTTGTTGACGAAAGCCATCCTGACTCGTGCAGATGGATCTATGCGCACAATCCCCTACCTGGCGCGCCAACTATCGGAGTATTATTCCGGCAATACTATTTACGGGGCGGTGTGAGCACAGCAAATCAGGATGGCTGCACACGGGAGACAAGATTTAGACAGGTTCAGGCCCTCTCGGAGAGGTAATACCCTACGTCCTGTGTTTGGTGGCTGGTATTGCTGTATCCCGAGTGCCGCAGGCCCTAGAGAATCGATCTCGAAGGGGCCTGAGCTGTGAAACAATGGAGATTAAGCTAGATGAATCTCATTGTATTATGACCTCTGTTCTTTGTGAAGTTATTTTGGTTCTTAGCAAGCTATGGTGAAGGAGAAGAGTGCCATCTTCCTGATGGTTCAGGCTTCTGCTCTGAACAAAGGTTAGTGCTAGATCATGACGCCAAACACTTTAAGTCCTAGAGCTGCCTTTTGGATAGGTTAAAACTTTGGGCCTATATTAGAAAGTCAAATATTGTACATAAGTGTGGTTCTCCAATGGTTAGTTATTGCCTTATTGGCTGCTATGTATACAATCTAGGCACCAACTCTGCATTCTGACCATTTCGTGTATTCTAAATCAAGATTATGCTTCTGTGCTAATCTCATTGTACGTTGGCTGCACAAATGGCAAGAGATGCACAGGGTCGTTTACTCCAGTTGGCAGTCAAAACATTTTTTAAGGTCTCTTTGGATAATGAGGGAGTGTGAGCGTAAGGTCATGCTTACTACTTTTCTTTATTGGCAAACAGGTTCGATTAGCGAATCCACTGGTGATAGAACTTTAGATGTCTTGATCTTTCATGAGAAACACACGTCGGTTTGATAGAGATGAATTTTGATGATCTGACTACACTCGTACAACGACGACGCGCCTAGGCAATCGCCAAACCAACTCCTGGAGGTTATTGACCTTGGTGTGGGCACGATGAACATGAACACGAGGTTTTTATCCCTGCAAGCAACCAAAGAACAAGCAAAAATAATTGAAGGCAATCTGAAATATATGATTTATTGATATGGTGGAGTTTTGCAAAGTAGTCGAACTAGGTCGTCGCAAGACACAACTAGAGACAATGCGGTTTGGCCCTAGCCAACAACTATGCTCAACAAAATCCAAAACTAAAGAAAGAATCCTATAGGTATAAAGAGAAGGGATGATTTATTTCAGAGACAGTCCCGGACTGTTTTGGCAATTGCGGTGTGCTCATAAGGAATTTGGAGATGAGGCCAGACAGGTTGGAAAGAATGCAAAACAACTCATCTTATCAATCGGAGTCTGTATGCCTGAGATCACCCAAATCGGAGTCCGTATGCCTGAGATATAGACGTTTGAAGTCAGAACTGTCTCATCAATCTGAATTAGAGTCCAGAACTTGTGGGACTTGATCTCTAACTCTTTTTGAACAAAAAAATGACGTGGAAAAACTCTTTATAGAGCACCAATCCATGTGGAACATCGTCATGGTCACATGGATTTTATTCCCTCTTCCTCCCCAGAGTTTGAACTTAAATTCTCGTTTGTTCTTGATGATCTTGATAGATCTATTTTTATTCTTTATAGCTTAAGCAGCGGGCGTACTTGAAATAGTAAATATAGAGGTGGTAGTGGGTGCATCTATAGAGGTTATATCCTCATCAAGTAGGCTCCTTATGCTATGTACTTGAACTTCCAAATTTAGCACCTAAGATCTGTGTAAGTCAACTTTTATATCTTGAAGCTAGCATCTATAGTTTATTAGCTCGAGCCACAACCTAACCTTTGGCCTTTGCAGTTATGTCCTGTTACAACAATCTATTCTTGCATTTGTCGAAACAAAGAAGCACGAACTGTTGTCTTCAATTTTGGCAACAACATTTTCTTCTCTTCCAGGGCAGGTTCATGTCATCAGAAAATGTAAAAGGACATTTCCGCTAAATTATTGCAACAAATATATCGACCAAGTTATACTCCTGTGGGGGAAAAGGTTAGTTAATGTGTGCATAAGGATCTATTTGTTTCTATGGGAATGAGGTCAGAAGTTGTTCTTCATTGTCTCTAGCTGCTTTGCTTTTCTTGCGATGGTACGTTTCAATTATTCCGTTGGCGTTTTGGGTGTTGCTTCATTATCTCTCCCGACACATGTTACTTTTGATTTGTTTATCCAGGAGTGGGAAGCTATTAATGATTTCCCTGTTTGTTTGGGCTTTTTCTGGCTTCTGCACTTTGGCTTCGAAGCCAGAAAAGCACCTATTTAGGTGCTTTTGGCTTTTGGCTTCGAAAAGCCTAAAACAACTTTTAAAATTGTTTCAGGCTTTTCGAAGCCAAAAGCCAAAAGCAGGTAAATAGGTGCTTTTCTGGTTTCGAAGCCAAAATCCAGAAGCTAGAAAAAGCCCAAACAAATAGGGCCTTAAGGACGCATATGCTACTCTTGAGCAAGGCGAGTCGTATGTAAAGGACATTACACACTTGCATGTGTGTGCAGCTTAGAGTTACCGTACTATATAAGGCCTGAGGTTTCTGCATCCTTGAATCGATTTATTGGGAGCGAGGTTAGCAACTCAGGCGTGCTCCTGTTTTCTACATTTCCTCCAGGGTGATTATTATGCTAGTTTCAAAAGGAAAACAAAAGCTGAGCACCCTCGCTATATTTATCTGTACTCTCACCTTTAAAAGTGTTGTCTGCCTGCTATCCATTAACAACACCTTCTATTGTTAAAAATTAACGTGAGCTGAGCACTTAATGCAGCATTTAGGTTCTGATGTTCCAAGGTATAGTTGGACCACTATTGTTTCTTCTGCTTGGTTACAGTTCAAAAATGTAGAATAATTTGAGATAATAAGGTTCCCTCAAGAATTGATTGCATGGACTACATGTACAATACTTTTTTTCCCTTAATGCTTAGGTTGCCTTTCTAAAGTAAAGTGAGCAATATATTAGTATTTCGGCATATCTATTCTAACTGATTAGTTTCTTATTGATCACATGTTAGTGATGATTATAAGAACCTCTTAACACTGATGAAAGCAACCAACATAGAGGAGCTTCTGACAACGAAATAGATAGCTGCCATTGTCTGTAGTTGAGGTTCAAATTCAGTCTTACTCAAGATGGATACACTTGAACCTTATTCTACATGCTTATATGGCCCTGTTATTGGTGATTTGTTTCAGCATTTGCCGTGCTTCCCCAAATTTCATAAAGAGTTACACGCGAACGCTTAACTTATATATTTGGACTTCTCCGAGTTTAAAATTTTCAGTTTAGCATCTTTTCTGGATCTAACTTTTTTCCACACTGAATTGACATGTGGCTTCAGGTGAAGACTTCATGCCCTCTATGCAAATCTAATGCAATCTGATAGTAGGTTGTACCATCTGTAGTACTGGTTTGAATAGCATGAAAAATGGTTTAGCTACGTTATTTGACCGATAGGAAGCATTCTGAGATTGACGAACAACTTTGTAGTGCTACGTTAACTCTACCATTCATTAATCTCTGAACTGAGAATATATGAACGATGACAGATACGCATTGCATACCTTCAATTCCTTTTGTTGTATGCTTTTGTCTAGGGAAGATGTATGATATGGTTTGGTATGCATCTGGCTTAAGTCGTTGAGGCCTTGTCATGGACTCGTGGGTATGAACATGATAAATATTCTGTTGATTCTTCGTTACCTGGGCCTTCCTCCTCCATAGCAGCATACACGTCTGATCAGAAATCAACGCACTCAGACCCAAATGGGTAGGAAAAAAGCGTAGTTGTTTCTGAGATGCAATACATGTTCTTCTATTTCTTGAGAGGTGGACTATTTTTATTGTTGGAATCAGGGGTCAGATTCAGTGCCAGGCCAAGGACTTCCAATACTGTACATGTTTTGTGCCCCAGGTTTCTGGTCTCCCTCCATGCTTGACCTAGAGATTTGCCAAATGCTCACTCAGTTTAGACTCGAAAGATTGTCTTACCGGTGTAGGTTACTCGTTCCTAAGTAGTTTCTTCCATCCAGCAAATGCTCCTTGAGCTGGGGACCAACACGGCAAGAGCAAAAAATTAAGGAACGTCTTTAAGTCGGTGGAGAAATTGTTGTTTCAATTTTAAACGTTAATTTTTTTAAGGCAAAGGAAGAGATTTATTGATCACGAACCGAGTCACACTTGTTACGTAGAAGTTCCTCCATGCACTCCAGGGTAGAAGTCAACTTAATACACCCTCAAGATCTAGCTAACTTTGCTAATTCATGAAAAATTCTATTTTGATCTCTCTATAAACGCGAAACGTCAAATCAGGAAAATTTGCAACAAGCATCTTGATCTCCTCAACAATATTTGCTATGAGAGATCTGATAGCTAGGTACTCTGGAACAAAGCTTGAGGAATAAAGAAGTGCAATCCCTCAAAGATCACCGGCTTGTTCAGCCCACATGAGGCGAGTTTAGTAGCTTCCCAGGCTACAAGACTTCTGCTTCTTCTGCATCTATTTATCTAACCATTAATTAGGTAATTATACATTTTAAAAACTATATGTACGTTAAGTTTAGATATGTCTAACTAGGTGATTACATATTTTTAGATCTACAGTTATATATCTTTTTCGTGTAACTATAGGGTTTATAATATATAATTTAATCGATTGAAAAATAATAATTCCTCGAGTACACGAGAGACAGCAAATCTAAAATAATAATGAGCACCTCTATAAGTTCGTGCCATATGCTGCATTACGCTGCACGCACGGACGGCAGGAGGAGGGAGGCTACGTAGGAGTAGCATTTATATGTTCTGATCGCATTCGTGCCAGCTTAGCAATGGTGTGGTGCGCATGCAGAAGATGGGTTCGATGAACGTGCGGCAGGGATGGAGATTGATGAATCGCCCCGGTACAAAGTTCAAGTGTCTGCCGCTAGCTACGCGATCGAGCTAAGCAGACCCCGTACGAGAAAAAGGCGAGCAACAACAACATATCTTTGTGCAGAGCGAAAGAGAGAGGGAGAAGTCGTTGTTAGCGAGGCAGGACATTCAATGGTCCAAACCAAGCCGAGCCGAGTGACACGGGCGGCCATGAATATGGACGTCACAGTACCAAGCTGCTGCTACTATTTTTTCTTTAATCGGCTGCTACTATTTGGAGGCCAATAATTCATATGCCTACACCGGAGCAGCAGGCAGCAGCCGTGCTCAATCGACACCTAGCTGAAAGCCTAGCGCGCTACGGAACAAAATCTCAATGCCCATGAATAATCATTGCGCTGCATCGCACGCACCAACCTGCTCACGAGCATCAATTAATCCCGTGATCAATGGCCATCCACGACAAGCTCATGGCAGGATGGAGCAATGCCCATTGCATGCCACACACCTGGATGGAATGCGATGGCTTTTCTGGATTTCCAAGGGATTGAACTGTTTTCTTCACAAAAAAAATCTACGAAATTCATATCTTCCATGTAAGCTCGAAGAAAATTGGAACAAGAATGGACAAAATATCTCGAACTTTAAAATCCAAGAATCTCCGCAAGGCGCAAACATACCAAGATCCATGACGTCCATCCCAAAATACCCTTGCCCCCAAAAGACCAACCCGACTCGCCACCTTTCCCAAGTTTACTGACTCTATACAAGCTCCCATGGATGTCCCGAGAAAGGAATCCATGGAGGAACACTACTAGATGCACTGCACGGTAAGTCTAGTGCAGCACTACTACTGGTCGAGCGCGTTGGGACCGGAGCAGTAGCTGAGGAAGGGGTTCCACACCCACTGCACCAAGAACCGGCGTCCGCCGACGCCGTTCACGTTGTACGACGCGCCGGACCGCCCGTCGGTGAGCAGCTGCCCGGTGTACGCGCCGCCGCCGCCGGTGCCGTAGATCCCCTCGCAGAGGTCCGCGATCTCTGTCGGGAACGAAGGGTCCCCTCCGGCGTACCACGCGTTGGCGAGCGGGTTGGACGCCAGCTCGGCGAGCTCGTGCGCGATGACGCTGACCATGCCGTCGACGCCGATGTCGCCGTTGGGCGGGGCCTCCGGCTTGCGCCCCGGCACGTAGGACGGGATGGCGAACGGGTACGCGCACACCTCCGGGCAACGCCGCGCAGAGTTGCCGACCCAGGCGTAGGGGAGCGTGTACCCGACGACGGACGGGAAGGTGAAGTAGTGAAAACCGCACACCTGGCCGCAGAAGTTCTCGACGAGCACATCCTGGGAGGTGAGCACCAGGTACACGCCGCTCGAGTCGATGGGGAGCGGCCTGGTGCGCGCGGTGACCGCGTCCCCGACGACGGACTGGATGTCGAGCCGGGAAAGCGACGCGCCGCGCGACATGCGCGCGTCCGACTTCTCCTGCCCGAGCGTCACCACCGCCGAGACGTTGGCCGAGGTCTGGTCGGTGTAGAGCCGGACGGTGCGCCACCAAGCCGCGACGGAGGGCGAGGGGATGCTCTCCTCGCGGGAGGACGGCGAGAGGGAGCGAAGAAAGGCGCGGATCGTGCGTTTCTGCTCGGCGGGCCACTGGCCATACCAGATCGGGTGGACGGTGATGTTGGCGGCGAGGACGGGGCCCATGTGGTACTCCAGCTTCACGAAATCCGACGACCCCTCGAACTTCTTGGACGCGCCGATGCCAGCGAGGGTGCCGCTGGCATCGCGCGGCGTCCACGGCCGCCACGCGACGGCGAGTGGCACCGCGAGGATGAGGAAGAAGAGAACCCCGAGGCGGGGCATTGCGGCGAGGTTTAGCGAAGCTGGAGGGGGTGTGGTGGTGGTTTATGAGAGTTTCTTGGCTCGTGAAGATTTATAGAAAGGGTAATATGGAGGTGGTGAGAGTGGAAGCCATAGAGTGAGAGTGGAGGAGAGACACTCTTCTTGGGTTGGGCTCTTATGGAGTTTCCAACCTTTTTTTCTTGGTGTTGCTTTGTTTCTGTGTGGGGTTAACTGGAATGTGGATTGTTTCTACCTCCCTAGCATTCTACTATGTCCTGGAGACCTCCACTAACTCTGTACCTGTACATCATCCTTAGCCATGGGGCCAGTCATAAAATTACAATGATGAAAGAAAAAACATACACTACTACTTACTAATGAAAAAAATAATTGTGAAACTAATTTTGTAGGAACGATTGTGAAACTAATAGAAAACCGAAAGATTGTTTCCGCAATGGGAATAGCATGATTTCCAGTAGCGTGAAGCGCATAAAAGTAGTACTACCTGAGGCATTGTAATTGCAGAGCTGTCAGTGGGACCCAGTTGCCAGATTCTCCGTGTCTTGCTCCGTTTGTTCTCTCCTGTGAATGACAAACCAGACCCACACCAGTACACCACCCGGTACACCGTACATGTTTCACTGTTCGACTGGCCTGACACCGTGGGCCATGCGGAGGAGATATTTTCCAAGCGGGTCCTTCGCAGCACGCGCGGGTACGGATCACGAAGCTAATGTCCGAAACCGCGACGCCAGTAGACGGCTGAGATCATCCGCATCGCCGATGGGTGCCCCACCTGCGCCGTTGCCTAGCGGAAAAGGAAAGACTGGGCTGCAGCTTAACATGGGGACCCATAATATCACGGACCGATATGTCAGTGAAACGTGCGACGGCAGTATGCATTTCATGGTGGACAGAGCAGGGCGGGGCCCGAGTGTCCGGCAAAAGCGGGGAAACGAGTTACGGAAATGGAGAAAAAATTGGAGGGAAGTACTGCACCGCATCGATTATAAAGGCCCGGTTCTGCTGCAGCCTCCCGGAGGAAAATTCTTGGGTGCCTGCATGCTTCAGAAAAATGTGTCCATGTTTTTACACTTTACACTTTTTTTTAATCGATGTCCCCCGAAGGGACTTGCACTTTACACTTTTATTACGGTAACCTTCAAATATACTTTTTAACAGCCGAGAAAACTATGCATTAAAGATCAGAGTTACGGATTACAAACATCCGATAAATCACAGAGCTAAACAGAATGAAGCACGTTTGTAAGCGTGACAAGAAGACAAAAACAACAAAAACATGTAACAGTCGTTGAGATTCTGTGATAAAGACTTTCTCAACTGTTTTTATCAAGTAACCTAAACGAATTCAGACTCACGACCAGAGCATGAACATCTTCTCACATGATGTTCAACCGCACGCACATATCAATAAAAAAAATTGAAACGAGGCAAAAAATTTGCCTTTTTCATTGATTAATAAAGGGTTTAGTACTTAAAAACTGGCCACTAAGGCCAAAGAGAAAAAAACTTACTCTCCCGGCATGAAATTCCCTAAATATTTCGCACGGGCCAGAACCCAGTTTGCAGCCTCTGTTTTTATCCATGCGAAGATAATCGTTGGTAGGGTTGATTTGTTTTGGAAGACCCTAGCATTACGCTCATTCCAAATTTCCCAGGTCACGAGCATGATTAGAGAGGCCATCGCATGGCGACGATTACCTCGGTCATGCACAACATCGAACCACCATTGCCTCACCGTCCCTACACCTAGCCATAGAGTTGGGTGGAAGTGGGATATTCCAATCCAATTCGGATCATGTTCCAAATGCGGATGGAGTAGCGGCATTTGAAAAGAAGATGAGTCGCCGACTTCGACACCTGTTTGCAGAGGGGGCAGAGTACACTGTTGGGCCATCCGCGGCATTGGATCGGTCGTTCGTCCAGACTCTATTTTGAATTATTAGCCAAGCAAAGAATTTCATTTTTGGAGGGGGCCCATATCTTCGAGATGGTGCTTTGCATACGCGTTGCAGTGGCTCCGAGGAATTGCGTCTTGTAGGCGGATGCGGCGGAATACTGGCCGTTTACCGTGAAGTTCCATTGGATGGAATCAGAGGACCCCGAGTCGAGGTGCACCTGGGAGACTTGGCCCCAGAGGACGAAGAATTCTTGTATGTGCTCTATGGAAATCACCTCATGGGTGTCAATTTGGCTGACCCAAGCATCCTGATGAAGTGCCTTTTGGACGCACCATTTCTTCTTTTTGGAGATGGCATGAATTTTTGACGCAACATTCCTTGGTCTTTCCCCGGCCAGCCATGGCGAGTCCCAGAAATTGTTGGAAATATGCCCTAGAGGCAATAATAAAGTTGTTATTATTCTATTTTCATGTTCATGATTAAGTTTATGTTCTATGCTAGAATTGCATTGGTTCTTGAATATGAGATTCAGAGGAAAATCTAATTGCATGTGTGGAATAATAAACACCATTCAGATCCCTAGTCAGACCTCTCGACTAGCTCATGTATTATTGATGGTCTTGTTTTCCTGATCATGGGCATTGTTAATGTAACAAGGATGCCGGTAATAATGGGAACACATTGTTAGGGTAACAATGGTGTTGGATATACCCCCTTATGAGATACTGCGAGATCACTTCGTCAATATGTTGTCAGTATCTTCTCATGATGTGTTAACGTTTACTTGCGTCCTTAGACCATGAGAATATCGTAGACCCGGATACCGGATGGTTGCTTTGGGGTCATCAAACGTTACTCCGTAACTGGGTAATTATAAAGGTGACTTTCAGGTACACCAGAAAGTATATCGTGGTTCTAGATATCTCAAGACTGAGATTTGCCCATCCGGCAATGGAGAGATACACTCTGGGCCCACTCGGTATTACGGTGTCCAGCATCGCCTGGCCAGATATTGTGACTAAAAGGTTAGTCACGGGGATACCGGAATACGGAAACGAGAAAAGAGTACAAACCGGTAACGAGGATAACTAGGTATGGTGATCAAGGAGTTGATCACAGGGATACCGTCAAAGTCTCGCCTCGGGTTGTGTAACGTATCGTGAGGCAAAAGGATGATATGCAGTAATACGAGGTTCGCTCGATAAAGATCTTCGATGATATGTGGGAATCGTTATGGGTGTCCAGATCCCGCTGACGATTATTGACCGGAAGGTGTCCCGGACATGTCCACATATACTCGAACCTAGAGGGTCACACGCTTAACGTTTTAGCGACATTTAGGAATGCTACGATTTATGGAGAACGAGAGAGAAGGGTTTCGAAAGTGTTTCGGATGATCTCGAAAATATTCCAGGAGGTCCCGGATGGTTTCGATGATGTCCGGAAGTGTTCCGGAAAGTTCTAGAAGGTTTTAAAAGGTTCCGGAAGTTCTAGAGAAGCAACCACGTTATCCACCAACAAACATTCCGGCAGCACCCATCTGGCGGTTGTCGACAACAAGACCAAAAGCGAAAAAGAAAACAGAGATGACAGCACCACCAGACCCGGGAAGCTCACCGGCACCATCACCGAGGCAACTCTAGATCTGAGCCAAGGCTATCATTTAGAGTACTTGTGCCACCGGCTGGCCAGAGCGCCACAAGCACAGACAAGAGAAGCAAGCTTGCTCCAACACGCATCCATGGCAAATTCATACAATTTGAAGACAAGATCGACGCATGATGCAAACACCCATAAAGGAAGCGAGCTCAAAGGGAAATGAAATGCACATAAGTAGGAGGGTTAGCTGGACCTCTCTACCCTCCATTGCCGACCGGCGAGGCCACTGGAGACAGAGAGGGAGGGGCTGGGAGGAGGTAGAAAGTTTGGAAAAGCTAGACGTGAGAAAAGAAAAATGGCCCCTTCAAATATACTGGACTAGTGACAAACTAGTACTAGCATGACTTTTTCAAAATAGATAAATGTAGTAGCATGACTTTACACTAACATTGAATGGGCACAGTAACGTCTGGGAGTAGAATATATATGTGTCGAGCTACTTTTTCCTGCAGGAGTATCAGGTGAAGGTGGAGCACTTCTGTCCATTGCTTTCGTGCTGAATTGGTTTGTAATTTTGGCACGAGCTGCTGGTACGCACGAGTTTGGGAGAGTTGAATGAACTTGGGCTTTTAAATTTCAGAGTCCAATTTTGAACTCCTTACAACCTTACTACATTAGCAGTTCTCTCATTCACTGCTTGCTCTGGATTCTCAGTGCCTGCTTTGCGAAAGAGAAGCCTTCTCCCTTTATGTCTATTCAGTCATTAGCTACTCACCACGCTTACAAACAGCCACTCTGTTACGCAGCTATGGCGTACATATTTCTGGACTCGGGTGTTGGTATCATAGATCCTGCGTTTAGCTTTATGGGGAGCTTCCCTCCTCACAAGGTTGATCTCAAAATCTGAACAAGAAATTGAGCTACGAGCTACTCCACCTTCCCACAGTACTAGTACTATCGCCACGTAATTACTAGTACTACAGTATTCAGCTTGCTAAGCTTAGCATCTGTTGCCGAATTTTTGGCTATTTTAGCCTCCTATCTAATGGCATTGATATATTGGACATCTCCAAAATATAAAGATAAATTTATCTCCATGACTATTTTAGCTTCCTATCCAATGGCATTGACATATTTGGCTCCCTTCAAAACACAAGATAAACTTATCCCCACAACAGGCTATACAGGTGACATGAGGCACATATCGTGTCTGGAGAGTGGGACGGGAACATATCACACCTGGAGAACGCGACAGGATGCCAGCGTCACGACAGAGCAGCGATGGGGACACTGTCGTGCCATCAGGATGCAACATGTGTCTTGTTGCGCCTCCCGATCGTGACAGGACACATGCGCGCCTCTAGTCCGTGACAGGTGCTGCTCCATCGTGGCGTTAATATTTTATTATAATTTAAAATTATGATATGTTTTCATCGTGCTCTCTAGATATGATATATATTGTGTGTCGTCTATCCAATCTATTACAGAAAACAAATTTGTCATACATTGAAGGAGGCCAAACTTATCAATGCTAGTAAATACGGGCCTAAAACAGAGCCAAGACTTCTCTGTTGCACTGGCTGCGGGAGCCCAGTCAAGTCAACCCTGCTGAGCTTAGCATCTGTTGCTGCGACTGCTACGCACCATTGCCTCTTTCCAACTTGTTTGACAAGCTTGTGACTGCAAGTTCTGATTTGTGCCGTCGCCAACAGAAATTAAAGATGTCTGTGACTTTTGCCGTCTCCAAAATAAATAAAGCTGCAAGTTCTGACACCACTGCGGGTGCAAAGTCCACATGGACCAACATTGTCCCCTCCTACGATGTACAAACGAGAACAGGTAGAACCTGAAAGTTGTTGATTTAAAGGAAATGAGCCTGCACGTATGTATCTATGAGCTCCCACAAAAATCATGTTTCTGTTTAGGGGACCCACTCCAATTATCATGTTTTTTTGGGGAACTCCAATATTCATCTTTTTCATGGAAAACTGCCAGCTTCATTACGGAACAACAGTCATGGGTACAATGCCGGTGTCCGGTGGCTGATGTAGCCAAACGTGACGGTCCAGAGAGAAAGATAAAGCATGCTTAACTTTTTTTTTAAAAAAAGGAGGGTTTTCCTCCGGCCTCTGTGTCTGACGATGCACGCAGCCATATTTATTAAGTTCACAGTATCAAACATCTAAAACGTCGTACAAAAAGTAATAATAAAAAGAGCACAAAGCTCGATACAACCGGGCACTAACAAGATAAAATGACTCAATCACATATTCTATCATTGGATCGCTATCCGGCCCGGTTGAAGAAACTCCGTGCAACCATCTTCAGTCGGTTGCACCCAAAGTCCGTGAATCCTCTGTCCTCCACACGAAGCAGGGTAGACCAAGTACGGATTAAACTGGTGGCTCTGTAGATGACCTGCAAAAAGTTAGGAAATTTGGATTTGTTAAATACGAGGTCATGCTTAACTAGATTATTACGAGCTTCTATATTGGATTTTCTATTCTCATAGCAAAATTGTACCTCCATGTGTTAGCATTAGTTCTTTAGCATTATCAACATCAGTGCCTAATCTCCATCTAGAACACCTAATGGCTAAAGCGGAAGCATGATTACCAGAGATGGGTGAGCCCATCGGCGACGATGCGAGGACCTGCGCCTGCTCGATGCAGGCGTGAGGAAGGCGTGAGGAAGAGCGGTCGGCAGCTGCTCCAGCGTCCCTGGCGATGGTGACGGTCTTCCCGTTACTTCAGCGCCATCCTCAGATCGGTAGGACTTAGATGGAGAGTTGGTGAGGTCAAAAGGTGCAAAAATTACCCCATTCCTTAAGTCACCGGCTCCACTTTATATTAAGGCGATTGCGTAACGGGGGACCGAACCAAGAGTTGGTTAGTCACCTCCGATCAGGGTGCGTTAGTTGGAACGTGGCCCCCTTAAGACTCGGATGTTTGACCCATAGCCGAGAACAATTCCAACATTCTCCCCTTTGATCGAAAGGCTAATCATCATAAGCCCAATCTCAATAAAACAAATACACCAAGGTAAAGTGTTACAGTGACCAATGAAATGCCCCTGAACTCCAGTACCTATAGTGCACCATTCTATCTTGATATGGAAAAACATTTTACTTAATGGGAGTTGATTCTCTGAATGGTCCTCGAATCCAGAATCATAAGGCTTCCTTGTAAAACCCATGCTAGCAACATAATTACAAAATATGGGGTAGTAAGCCTTTAATGAATGGGTCCATTATGATAAACTTAATACTTATATGCTGAACATTAGTTGTCTGATCCTGGATCTTATTACTTAACAATCATGTTACATAATGCCAATTTACCTGACATGTTGTTACTTGCACTTAGAACTGCAAATTCATTATTGCAGTATAAAGTAAGTGCTTTTAGAAATACTTTTCATATATATAACATTCTTTTGTCACACAATCTGCTTGGTAGTCTTTATAACATGCCATAAAATCAACTTGTATATGGTTGATTATTCATTAAGCAATTATTTAGAGCTATTTCACGAGAAAGCTCTTCTTGCGGGTGTGAAGATGTAACATAGCGTGGATTCATTAGAATCAACACACCCCATAAAGACTGTGTCTAAATAATCATCAACTCGACGATTATCAGACTTCTGACATATGAGCATGCAAACATTAGTGTTCTGCAAATGCCGCAAAACTTCCTCTAGAGGTTTTCTCATTAAAATAACATTAGGGCGCATACTTAAGTATTCATAATGTTTGAATATACATAAAGCTTTAGTAAGCAAAACGCTTCCAGCATCTGAAGCATAAGGAACTACCATTATCTGCAGTTTCAAAATGTTCCTAGGACATTGAAATGTCCCATAATAATCGCCCTCAACTATATGAGCAGGAAAGACAAAGTAATAAAACATATTTTATCTCATCATTACTTTGTCAATGCATACCCTTTGTAAAAAGTACAATACTTGGTGAATATTGATGCCGAAACATAAGGGCATCACTAAGAAACTTCATGTAAACATAACAAATTTACTCCCCTTGATCTTAGTGTATGTATAGTTGTCCATTTGATTTTCCTTAAAACATAATATCTCAAGGTTCTATCAAAACTGAAGAACCACTTTCATGATGCTTACTTAAGTCCATGAGCAAACTTGATTATTCAACAAACCTTAGGTTCTTTGCCTTTCATGACAACCAATTGGATTGAGTCATGTAAGCATTTTTTTTAATGCAAGTCACCATCAAGAAATGTTGTGATGTTCAACTTATGTAGCTCTAAAACATAATTAGCCACAAGCGCCATTAACTTCTTGAATAATCTATAGTTGAGACATATTATTACTCTCCATTTGTAAGAGACATTTTACTACAAGCCTTTCTATGAGACCTTTTGACATCCCTTTTAGAGTCATGCTTTGTTATGTATACCCATATTTAGCCTACTGTATTGACTCCATTAGGAACATCTACTAAGTCTCATATGTCTGTTATGCTCATAGACTTTATGGCATTAAGTCACTTAGGCGCATCATTAGAAATTTCAGGATCTTAGTAGCGATGGCAATAAGCCAATAACAACATTGTCTATTGGAGCTTAATGTCCAGAAATAAGGATCTTAGGGATAATAGGTGAAGGGACTTAAATCCGCTTCTCCTTAAGATCAATTTTTCTAGGCTCAAAATGCTCCCCTAATTTTCAACACCCGTTAAGAACATACCCTACTAATAAAAGCGATACCCTTTCCCTATCAAGGGATATCCATTAAAAGGAAAAACAACTTACAACCTTAAAATAAATATCCACAGTGAGAGAAAACAATAGTGAATGTAATGAAAGAATCAAAATCATCCACTAATCATAAAAGGGTTTCTTAATGAGACCTCCTTTGAAATGTGGCCTAATTATGCCACAATTTCGACAAAAGTATAATTAATTCTCTTCAGTCTGTGGTTTTCCTTTGCATCACATAAAAATCACATCATTGATACACAATTATTATTCAAGGAAAGTATATGGAGTTTGTCTTGTCTAAATGCAAGATCAACATCACTTGAATAAAACCTTTGTTCCAAAATTACAAAACCTAACCATTATTATGTAAACATGATATCTGAGAACAAAAAATCTCCATATAATAGGAACAACGGTTACATCATGAAGCTGAAGTACTTAAACATTATAAATTCTAATAGAAGCGATAAAACAGCTTCATCTTCATCAACTTGTAGCTTCTTTACCATTGATAATCCTTTTTCTTCCAAAAGTTCTGGCACTAAGGAATCCCATTTCTTGTGAACCATTGGAGAAAATCTGAACAATTTTCTTGAAAATGTCCATGCTTCCCACAAAAATCACATTCAGCATCATTTGATGATCCAGAAACATTAGAGGTGATGGGTAGCTTGAGGTCTTTATATCTTGACTTGCGGGGCTTAGAAAAAAAACTTTCTTCTTAGCCCTTAATTTTTTCCTCCTCTTGGACACACATGGAGATGAGCTCATTCATATCCCATTTATCCTTCTAAATATCATAACTGACCTTAAAAGGTATGTACTCATAAGAGTCATAACAAAATGAACAAGGAAACCATCAGATATTTCCATGTTCGTAAGCTTAAGTCTTGCAGCTACATTGTGTATTTTCATAATACGATCCTTTAAGCTGCGAGATCCATCATATCTTTCAGTCAAGAGTACATTAATTAAGGTACTTGCATAGAGTTTTGAGGATTTTGTAAATGCATCCCAACACTCTTCAAGTACTCTTGAGCATTATTAGAGTCAGGGACTGCTCCCCTAATCTCAACTGAAATAGAGCTCATCATTATTTTAATTGACTCACGGTTGGATTGCTTCCATGTTTGAGCATTCGCTTCATAAATTTTCCTTTTCTCCTCATAATTTTTTATCATTAGGAATAGGAGCTTAAGGAGCATTAAATCTCAACACATGGTCTAGGTCCAAAACCCAAGGACATCATGGATTTTATCTTTCCAGGAGACAAAATTGTCTTCTGTAAGTTCCTCAATGCCAACATTGGACCTGGCAACATAAGCATCATTCATATCTGAATTTTTTTTATTAAAAAAAAACTTCATTAGTTAACACCGTCATATTTTGCATGAAGTTAACCTTACGTTGGTCTGATTAATAACATGCATGAATTTAACTCTAATTCATATCACCGTTGGGCAGAAACGAAATAGAGCTAATTTTATGAAACACATGCGCATAAATCAACGTTGGTTAGAAATACAACACATGTGCCATACTTCAAATCACAATGCTCTGCTTAAAATATCCCGTTGGTTCAATTTTAACCAGAGAATTGGCATTATTTTTGACATCATTATTATGACATTAGTTAAAAATAACAACATAATATGCAAAGATGAGTACCAATCCGTATCGCCGTTTGGGAAGAAAACGAAAAGAAGTAATTGTTCAATAGGAGAACACGATTAATGGGCTACCAAACATTATTCAAAAAAGTGTGCAGCGGAAGACTTTGCACTCCAAATTCATAATTAAAAATTGAGCCCAAAATGAAGACAAAAAAGAATTTAATCACACAATAATTAACCCACAATTATAAAGCAACGATGGTTAGAAATATAAATGTGGGCCAACATTCTCAAAATTAATGTCAATACCAACCATTAATATTCAGCATTAAAACTGACATAAAATTGAGTGCGTTAGTTAGAAAATAATATTAGAAAAAGACATTAATATTTGAATATGACATAAAAAATTCTTAGTACAAAATTTCTCGTTGGTTCCATTTTGTACAGAGAATTAAAAATTATCTTCAGTGCAATTTTAAACATCACACGTACCATAAGCATTATTAAAAATAATAAACAGCAGTGTAAAAGATATTATAAAACATGAGAGAAATTACATTGTAAAAGGGACTAAAATGTTGCGCAGCCTTTAAACACGCAACCCAGCAGCACATTATAAAAGGGCTCGCAGCCCAGCATCAATAGCCCATGAAGCTGCCGGCCCCACTTCTTTCTTCCCCCTTTTTTTTAATTAAGGCCAAAAAGGGCAGCAGCCCATTTCCCATTAGCCCCAAATTGGAGCTCCCGATGGCCCCTGCTCCCAAGCTCTCCTAGGCGGCATGGCCGGCGGCGGCGCGCGCAGGCGCTGCGGGCGGATGAGCCCCGATGGCGAGCGGCGGCGCCTGGCGCGAGCGCCGGCGCTCGAGCAGCGGAGCCACAGAGCGGCAGCGGCGGGCAGCAAACGCTGGCGCTGCGCTAGCGCTTCAAGCGCCCGCAGCGCGCACTAGCGGCCGAGCAGCGGCGGTAAGCGGGCGCTGCACCCGGGCGGACCAGCGATGGAGGCCAGCACGCGGAGGCAGCGGCGCCCGAGCGGACGGAGGCGGCGGCGGCGCCCGCAACCGGCGACGGCGCGGCATAAAGGGGCGATGACGGCGAGCACGCCGTCGTCCTAAGGTGTGCCGCCAGCTCCAATTGAGGTAAGTCCAAAATTTATTTAGGGATTTGTGGTGATTTTTGGGGAGTTCTTCAAAATTGGGGATTTTTTTCCTTAGGGCTTTTCTTAAATTGACTCATCCCCTTCTTCTAAATGCTACAAAGAACATATCGGCTGAGAGCAACAAGACTTAACCATGCTAATCCACAAACTAATTGGTGCTAATTCACATTGATAGAGGAAAAATTTAGCACGGGTTCAAGTCAAAATTAGGGTTCTAGGGGATTAGGAGTGCTCTGATACCATTGTTAGCATTAGTTCTTTAGCATTATCAACATCAGTGCCTAATCTCCATCTAGAACACCTAATGGCGAAAGTGGAAGCATGATTACTAGAGATGGGTGAGCCCATCGGTGACGATGTGAGGACCTGCGCCTGCTCGATGCAGGTGTGAGGAAGGCGTGAGGAAGAGCGGTCGGCAGCTGCTTCGGCGTCCCTGGCAATGGTGACGGTCTTCCCGTTACTTCAGCGCCGTCCTCAGATCGGTAGGACTTAGATGGAGAGTCGGTGAGGTCAAAAGGTGCAAAAATTACCCCATTCCTTAAGTCACCGGCTCCACTTTATATTAAGGCGATTGTGTAACGGGGGACCGAACCAAGAGTTGGTTAGTCACCCTTGATCAGGGTGCGTTAGTTGGGACATGGCTCCCTTAAGACTCGGATGTTTGACCCATAGCCGAGATCAATTCCAACACCACGAAGGACTTCATCTTCTCTTTGATCTCAGATAGCACCAAACTATATGCGCAATGGCTACCCACCAAAATGCTTTGGACTACCGGTTGACAATCTGACAGAATCATCACCTTGCGCGCATTGATATCTTGAGCTATGGCTAATGCCTCTCGGCAAGCAACAGCTTCCAGCGTCGCTGGGTCCAACATCCCTGGCAGAACAACTGCCGAGGACCCGTTCTAGTTGCCATCATGAGTTCGACAGACTGCCGCAAAGGCTCCCATGTTACTGGTTTTCGCTATACCTCCGTCCACATGAATCTTCATGAAACCTTCTCGTGGAGCCAGCCATGGAGGGGCTAGTGCAGCGCTCCGCTCACGAGGTGGCCGAGAAGGTGAACCTTTCATTGCATGAACTGCCTCTAGCTCGCACAGAAAATTGATCTTCAACGATGAGGTCATACCCACCGAACAGCCAGGGCCTTGTTGCATCACCTTTTGTCAATCACTAAGAGCTACTCTAAGGGGCTCTTTAAATTTTTCTCTCTTAAATCTCTATATGAAGTCCTCTCTAAATTTTTTACCCCTCTATTTTTCCTTACCCTCCAACAGTCTCTCCAAATTTGTCTCCCTATGTTCTATCAGACCCCTGCCGCTGCTCATTCCCCTCCCAATCTCCTCGCCCAACTCGCGCCTCCGTCCACTCCCACCGCTCACCTCCGCCACCGGTCCTCCGCTCGCCCCCTCCGTCCTCCGGCCTTTGGCCTCCTCCGGTCCTCCGCCTTCCCCACCCCGAAAGGCTCGACGAGGCCTGCGCCTTGCTGCCCTCGCCGGCTGCCGCCTTCGAGCTTGGCTCCTCCCAACCTGCAGCCCCCTCCGGCCCTCGGCCTCCCGCTAGCTTGCCCCTCTCTTTGGCCCACTTCCTCAAGCTCGCCCTCGCCGGCCGCCGCCCTCGAACTCGGCCCCTCCCGTCGCTCGCCCCCTCCCTCCGGCCCGCTCCCTCGAGCTCGCCCTCGCCGGTCGCCACCCTCGAGCCGTTCGCTCCCCGACCTCCAAATCCGCCACCCCCTCTCTCACGCCCACGAGCTCCAGATCCGTCGTGTGAAGGCGTTGCCGGCGGTGGCGCGGCGCGGGGAGGAGGGAGGGGTCTCAAGGACAGCCTCAGCGCCATCCTTGTCGCTCGGGAGGGAAGAGGTGAAGAGCGGCAGTTGGCAGATGGCGAGCTTCACTGCCCTCGCTAGATTTGGTGAGAGAGGATGTTGGGATGGGAAAGCTCCAAAAATGGCGACTAGTGTGGAGAGGCCTTTTCTCGCCAAATTTTAGGATGGGGAGCTGGATAGCGACTCCCTTGGAATTGCTTTAATGCAGAAAAATTGCAGCATGAAAAGGATTATCACCAAGCACAGTAAACTTGACGTCCTGGGCGAGACTCCAGGCGATCAGTGCAGCGTCGCTGAATGGATTCCTGGTATGAACTCGGGCCACCGCCATACATTTTGCTCCCTTCTCTAGGACCTCAATCTCCTCCTCGAGTTCGACATCATCTAGATCGGTGTTGTTCAGATCCAACTAGTCCAAAAGATCACCCATGTTCTTGCTCTTCGCCTCCCTGCTTTCGCTTGGACGCGTCCCAGAGTTCCATCCGACATGACGTTTCCCTCAAACAAGAACACTACAGCCTCCTAACCAGTCTAAGGTTTCCACCGCGCAATCCTACCAAGGCCGAGCGGCGGTGCAAAGACCGCCCCTTTATCAGCCCAAGCAGTATGCGCAGGGAACACGAAGGGCGGTTGGAGTCGGAGGAAGAAATTCACGTCGGACTCAGGTCAGGTGAGAGGACGAAAACCATAGTCACCGAGAGCGGAAGGTAGGAAGATCGTAAAACCAGGTTGGCGCAGAACCAGGACAATGATAGGGAGAAACAGCTAAAGCCTAAAGGCGAAGCCTGTAGCCGCCACCCTCCAATAATCACGTGTATTGAGTTTTTCCGTCTGGAAATTAGGAACTAACCGGCCTTCGGCCCGATGCACTACGATCCAACTCAACTAGGAATACAAGACTAGGCCGACGAGGGTACGAGCCCATATAGAGAAACAGAAGCTTTCTTGGTGCTGAGTGCTGGATAGGCCTGATCCGCTCACTCTCCGACCCATGACTAATCTCCGCAGGCCGCAGCTGACCAAAATATGCGCCCGGTCAACGGGTCAAGGCAGCTGAGAGCCGTCGCTGTTCTTAAAAAAAAAGAAAAAAAGCTGAGCCCCGCCGCTTCACTGCCATGTGGGAGCCACAACCACCCGGCCAAGAAGACAAAAGAACACGGGCGCCCAAATTGCGAGAGGCCGTTGTAACTTCCACGCCACCGCGTGCGTCACGGGGCGAGGAGAAAGTGAGCGGGCATGTCGCGTGCGTTCGCCCTCCCTCCCGAGTCGCGGCTTCCACCGTGTCCACGAATATTCTGGACACACCCATTGCAAGAAACCGCCATGCCTAAGCTTCCTTGATGCTTGGCGTATATAATGGCAAGCTTCGTTCCTCCCTTCAATCACCGACCTGAGCAAGCAAGCCATCGATCGATCGAAGCGAAGTCTAAAGTCCACGCACATCAAAGCGAGCATTAAAGCCCCGAGCTTGTCGTCATGGACAAGGTGCTGGCCTTCTCCATCCTGAGCGCCTCATCGGCCGACATCGCCGCCGGCAGCTGGGCTCGGCTGTCGTGGCGGGGGAGGAAGCAGGATGACCAGGCGGGGCGGGGGCAGCAGGGTGATGAACCTGCGGAGACGAAGCAGAAGCAGCAGCGGGGCAATGGCAATTCGCAGTCGCAGCACAGGGAGAAGCCGTCACATGGGGAGGTGCTGCGGCCGCGGTTCGCGCCGGAGTTCGATGGGATCGACTGCTTCGAGACCATCGTCTCCCATTAGTTACGAGATGGTTGGGATCAACTTTACGTGTGATGATTCTTTCTTCGTTTGACTTTGTATGGCGATTCATCGCCGGATCGATGTGGTCATTTATTTCTTGTTGACTTGTTGCTAATTGAGACCACGGCCTGTACAGGGTGACCTGCATAAATGTAACTAAAATCTCTCTCTCTTTTTCTTGTACGCAAATGGAACTGTGTCCAGTTTCCTATCAACGTAAGAAATTATTATGCCAAACTGCATTCTGTAAATATAGGATTTGTCTTAGTTCGTCGTACGTGTTTATTTGGATTAGCTTTTGTTTTGCAAACTTCAGGAATTTTCTGCAAAGCCTGGTAAAGAATTTAGGCTTGATGTGACACAGATGTTCAGACTTCAGAGAACTGGAACGCGCCCAATCCGAATTGAAGTGGAGTCGTTTCTCGCGCTGTAACTTGCCACATCTCCAATCTCGTTGGCTAATGCGTCACTTTCATAGTTGGGGGGTAGCGTGTATGCGCTGGTACAAATTGGTTTGGTTTAGTCAGCGTCCGAACGGATGGTATGTAGTAAGACGGAGCAATTTTTGGGAGTATGTGACATGGTGAAAGATCTAAATTTTATATGGCTCGAAATCATAGCATAACCGAACGTAATGATCATTCACTAATTTTCTGTCGTATACAGCTCTGTACAATTACATGTCTCTTCATCACTTAGCAACCAAAAAACAGAGGAAAAATGGAAAACCATGTAGACCGAGGGCGATCCGCTCAAAAGAAAACTATGGAGTCGAAGCAATTGATGCCGTCGAACTCCGGCGCGAACCGCGCCGCCCTCGCCTCCTGCTTCCTCTCCGGCAGCGAGCTTTGCTCAACCTTCTCCTCCTGCTTCTTGGTCGCCTTCTCCGCCTGCTTCCCGCCGCCGCTACGCCAGGACAGGCGCGTGGCGTACCCGCCGGCCGCGATGTCGGCCGGCGACGAGCTCAGGATCGAGAAAGCCAGGATCTTGTCCATGATCACAACGACCAACGCCGCTTCAACTAACTTCTAGCTTGGTCTGTCTCGAGTAGCTAGGCGATTCTTGAGCTCTTGCTTTCTTGGGATGTCTGAGAATTTGGTTAGCTAGGCGATTCTTGAGCTCTTGCTTTCTTGGGATGTCTGAGAGTTTGGTTTCGGGTCTGCTGCTTTCCCACGGTATATATACACGGGGAGGGAGGAGAAAGGAAGCGGAAACGGAGGTGGTGGAGCCGTGACGCGGCAGGAAAGTTCATGGACGCGGACTGGGACCGACTCCGACTGGCACACGGCAAGCAAGCGAGATGAGGCGCGTTGATTGTTTTACGGAGTCGGAAGTGGCGTGCCGCGACACGACACGACAGGGCACGGCACGTTCCCGGAAGAGGCGCTGACCGGGGCTCACTTGCTGCCGCCGAAGCGGTCAAGCTCATTCCAACCAAAGAGTAGTTTGCTGCTGAGTCGGTGAGATGAGACGTTTGGCGATTGTTTATGGCGTGGAGTGGCTGGGAGAGGCGACACTTGGGGAGGTTTTGTGGGGTGGAGGGATGGCATGCCACCGTCCGGTGCTGTACCATCGGCAGACATCCCCGCCCCGGTCGGCCGGCCAATTCTTCGGTGATGTGCCGTGAGCTGCCGTCTGTGGGGCCTTGGTTCGGCGGGCAAGAGCCGTGGTGCGACACATCGGGAATTGAGGCTTTCCCCGAGTCCAAACGGAGGGATCCTTTTCCGGTGTCCGGAGTGTTGCTCTCGAATCTCGACGAGAAGTCGATCGAGGCAGCTCACACGACACGAGGCGAAGGACATTACTGTGGCCGTCGAACAGTCAGAGCAGTCGTATTGGCACACGGTCAAACGATCAAAGCGTGCAGGCCGTCGCCGCCGTTGACTTGGGCGGGGGCTCCTCTGTTTGACTCCACGGAATTGCTAAAGCCCCGCAGGGGCACCGTCCCTTCCGGTGGACGATGACACACACTGACACTGTGACACATACTCGTGCTTATCTGCAGCACTCTGCCCTTTTTCTATCAATTGCCCCTTCTCCTTTCGAGAAGAATACCGAGGTGTCTGGCCTAGTTGAGCACTCGAGCCCATGTTGACATGTCTCCTCAGCTGGTACAAGGAACATGTCGCCACCTGCTGATATCACGCATCTCCGTTCTCGAAGGGCTGGCTAAATCTTAAGCAGTAACCCGTGCATATCACGCATCTCCCGCGACAACGGTTCTCGCCGGCCATCTTCAGCATCACCGGGAAAGAAGCTATCCTAAGGTTCTGGTCCACCTTCCTCTACATCTCCTGTGAAGTGCATCACAATCTTTCATCCACTGAGCTTCGGTGGTATCTCCGGTGAAGCTACTGTTCAGCTTACAGGTATTTTTCTGATTGTTTTGGTCTTCTTTGTAATTCCTGGCACTTGTATTACCTTAGCCCTTGATAAAACAGGGTTAGGCCCTTACATATGCAATGGTAAACTCCTTTCGGGTACGCAGGAAAATTCAACTAAATACCTAGGCATACGCTTCTCTGGATATATAGGTATAGGGATAGAAGTATGTTCACCCAAACCGAATAAGAAAACAAAGTGGTTTCACTGAAATTCCCAAAATTGTCAGCTTTTGTTTCAATTTTAATTTCGGCCGGCTTATTCGGTCTACGGTAGTAGCATTGGCATTTAGTTGTTAGACACCGAACATGCTGGCTAATTGATCTAAGGTGGTGTTTGGTTAGGTTTTTTAGTAGTTTTTTCAGTGAAAAGATGCTGAAAAGTCCAACCAAACGGCCAGCTTTTCAGCAGCTTTTGTCAATGGTAGCTGTGGATTTTGCAATGCAAATTCAGCTGTTTGGAAAAGCTGCCTTCTGACAGCTATTTGCAATGTGCTAAAACTTAAATGCTCATTTTTCAAATGTTGTAGATTGTTTGGATCAACCAAAGCCATATATTCACTTTCCCACAACCATAACAGTTTTACAGACAGATAGACAATAGTAGCTTTGTCAACAGCTATAGCCTAATCAATAGACCTTAAGTTGCTCACTAGCCTATTGACCGAAAAGCAAAGCCCACCAGCCTAAAGAACAGAGCACCCAAGGCATAGTGTGGATTTCATATATAACCCGCATATGCGAAGTATATGCTCGACTCGAGCACCGCCTAGGCCAGGCCAATTATCGGGTGTCTTCGTCTTCTAGATGGTGCGGAACGGCAACATTGGGGTCGAACTTCTAGGCAGACTTTGATGATAGCGGTGGATGGTTGAGTAGTGCTTAGATTTTTATAAGGCATGTGCAACTTCCATAGATCATGCAATTTGGTAAACTCTTTTCCCAAGTGGCAAATTTGGCACGTACAATCGTACAAGTCTGAAGAGTTTCGCAGCTTGCACATCACTGAAGGGGCCTAACTGGCGACTAGTCAGATTTTTTTCATTCATTCATTTTTTTTCATTTCCCTTTGCTTTTTACGGGGAAGACTAGTCAGATTTTGTTGTCTCCTATTGAATTGAAACTCTTCTCTTCTACTTTTCGCATGCTGAGAGTGAACGCGCAACAGGAAAGCAAGCAGGACGAAATTTAACGGCGGGTTACAATCTTTACATCGTCCTACGACAAGCGCGAAGTCACTAACTCATATATCCACTTAATTCCCCCTTAATTCATTAATATTGACGCTTATGAACTAATATAATACTACAATCAAATGAATAAATCGCATGTACTTTCGTGTCAACAACCTAATCCAAGTCACTCGTACAGATCAAAATAAAGAAATGGATGACAGACGTCCCAAATCAATCAGTTTGCTCAATGCATGACGACGGTCTCGAAGCAGTTGAGGCCATCGAACGCAAGCTCGAACCCAACATGCCGCTGCGCCGACTTGCCGGAGAAGCGCTGCTTCTTAGCGTCCGTCTTATCCTCCGGCGCCGAGGTCGCCGGCTTCGTCACGCCGCCGGGGCTGGCACCGGGGACCAGCTTCACGCCGGTGGTCGCCGACGTGCCGTAGAAGGCGGCGTCCAGGGGCGCCTCGCAGAAGACGAGCGCCGTCGAGAACCTCTCCATGCCCATCTCTGCTAGCTTCAGGCTCGACGTACGACTCCCTTCTGCTGCTGATGCTGCGTCGTAGCTTTGCTAGCTGCTCGTTAAATCGAGAGCGCGACCTCGGATGCAATTGTTTGGTTTTTTGGTTCGTTTGTGTTCTGATCGATCTGCATGTTCGCTTTGCGGATTTATAGGGCCACGGCCTGTCGCGTTGGTTTCCTGTTCAAACTCGGAGCCCGGAATGTCCCTGACGGATTGCGACCGTGCCTGTCCGTATGCCAAGGTAGCACGTGCGAGCCCGGAAACCGCTACGATGCCTGGTAGATCTGATCCGTAGCTTGATGTGAGGTTGCAACGCACAGCAGCCGTTCGATTAGATATCATCCGTCCTTCAGATGTTGCGATCGGTGCTCGGTCCAACTTTTTTCTCGTGGCCTCATGGGACGGTGTTACGGTACCTGGCTGATCTGATCCGTAGCTTGATGTGGCCTGGTTGGGTAGGAATGCATTTTAAGCTCGAGTGGATGTCCACTCGATATTGAAGACATGATTGGTTGGATGTCAATATTTGGTATTGTCAACATTTGGTAACATCAAAAGTTATCAAAAATTGGTAACTTTTTTAGAGGTTGGCAAGAACCAATTGGTAGCCAACCAATTGCTAGCTAATTTTTGGCAACTTGCCAACAATTGGCATGGTAAAAATTGGCATCCAACCAATCATACTCTTAAATCGTATATCTCCCGCTGTAGAAACTAGTATAATTTAAAAAAAACCTTACGGATAAACATTATGCTATAACATGTATCGTTATAGAATTCAGTTAGAAATATGACCATATGGTTCAACTTTTACACCAATTAACGAAGATACATTTTATAGCATAACGTGTATCCATAGACTTTTTTCAGTTTTTTCTTCTCTAACTTTCTCCCAGTTATTCAATTTGAAAATTTGTAATTTTCAATTTGGATATTTTAACCTCCATTTCAAGAGGTTTTAACTAAATAACTAACCTTTTACTCGAATATTTTGACATTCACCTTGAAGGTTACCATCCTAAACTTGAAAGCAAACTCCAAAGCAACCTTTCACAATTAGGGTTTTGGTGGCCTAACCTGAAGGCAACAGAAGAATGACACGACAAAAGAGTTGTAGCAGCGCAAGGAGAATGGTAACTGTGATGGCATGGAGCTAGGGAGGAGCGTCCCAAGAAGAAGATAGAGTGCGTGGGTGAATGGACATGAATAGAAGGGTATCGGGGAAGAAGAAAGTGAAAGGAGGCCACGCATGGATTGATGTTGTGTGTTTTCCATATGCGTGCATAGCCGCGCAAGCGACCGTGAGATTGACACTGTATGGGTAACTACACATTATGCTTTTCCTCTTTCTTTTTTTTCGAGACTAGTTCCTTCATTGTATAGGCAACTACACATTAGGCTTTTCCTCCTTTTCTTTCGAGATTGATTTTTTCAAGCACGTTTATACATACCATTATATCTCTTCCATCCGTTTTGCTATCACCGCTACAGATAGGTACATCTCAGATGGGTCCCTCACCCATCTGTGATGTAAAGTCAACATAGACGGTTCCAATTAGTCATCCGTCTGAGATGACTTTACATCACAAACGATACTAGTAGGTGAACCATTTGTGATGATATCACATCACAGACAGTTCACTCATCTTAGACGGGTGAGTTTTTTGAACCATTTGTGATAAAGATTATTATAAATGAATCGTCTGAGATAAAAGTGTCTAGGACAATTATTTTTATAGAGGTGTCTCGTTGCTTGGGGATCGATCTATGATGGCTAAATGCATGGATATCATTACACACGTACGAACGGTGACAAGAATATTGTACAGGAAGCACTAGTTGCACTGGAATAAACAACAATATATGTTGTAACCAGTTCGATACAGAGAACATAATAAATTGCAAGGGTTTGCACAACAAACGAGATGTCTTGCATGAAAAAAGATAAAAATGTCAGTCGTGTGAAATGTTGTTTCTTAATATTTCTAAAAAGATAGCAGTACTTTGTGCATATCCAATGTTTTAGAAACAAAAATCCTTTGGGGCACAGAGGGAAATTCAACTAGACTACCGACCCATGAGCTTGTTTGGACATACAGAAGTATTGATAGGCATATTTTCACATAAACTGAAATACCGGACCGAAGTGGTTTCATTGAAATTCCTAAAATTATCGGTTTTAATTTTTATTTTAAATCTTACGATGTTCAGTCTTGGACAGTAGCATAGACTATTAGTTGTTAGATACCGAACATGTCGAACTAAGAGATCCAAGTTGCTTCTCAGCCTATTAGCCAAAGGGAAAAGCCCGGGAGCCTTAGCTTTCGCGCATCCTAAAAACCAAGTACCCTACCAACACTGTGGATTTGATATATCTTGCTATGCGAGGTGTATGCTCGCCTTGCACAACCTGTAGCTAGGCCTAGCCCAATATTGGGTGTCTTTGCCTTCCTCTTGGATGGGGCATAATGGCGACGGTGAGCTCGAACTCCGGCTAGACATTGACGACAGTTGTGAATGGTTAGGGCAGGACGACGTGGCGGCCGGTGACGAAGACGAGTGATTAGGGCAGGACGATGCGGCGGCACTAGTTTGTGGGTGAGGAGGACATCTAGTGGACAGAGCAGAGCAACCAAGGATTCGCTAGAGATGAAAGATGAGGTGGTTTGACGTGCTTGTTAAGAGGCGGCGGTCGATAAAGGCGACGACAATGGTTAGGCTGGGTAGCGTTGGACGGTGAGGAAGGAGACGAGATGATGAGTCGATGTCACATGTTGGTTATCAGGACAGTAGAGAAGGGGGTGGGAGGAGGCAAAGGAGGAAGAAGGCAGGGTTGAAGACAAAAACACAGGCTAGGCCGAGCCGGCCTACGCGAGGGAGTACACGATGCAAGCATGGACTCATGCACATGATGTTGATTGCCTCCCCTATAGTGCCTGCGGCCTTTGCCCTTTGCAAACCCTAGCCTTGTGGCTGATTGAAACATGTTGCGGTGGCCTTGTGGGCTTCTTTCGTGTCGTCGACGGTAGATTCATGGACCTGCAACAGAAGCTACTATGTTGTGGCTAATTAGGTTGACAAAAATAAGGACTAAGATGAACCAATCTAAGGGCATCTTTATTTCCCGCTTTTTCTTGTTTCCTATGAAGTTCCCATGAAATTTATGTGATTTCAAGAGGCTCTAGGTTGATTTATTGGGATCGTTTTCCCTTACCCTAGTTAGGGTTAGATCTATTTCTTTGCATGGTGAAAATCGAAGGGAATCCTTGCTCTTGAGAAGGAATTTGGCCTTAATCTCGCTTTATCCAACAATTCCCAGACAGAAGCTATAGTACTAGTCAGGCTAACTCTGAGCTGCGTAGTTTTTCTTAATCTTTGTCTTTATCTTTACTATATTATAAGCGAAAGTTGGTGAAGAGGGATGGTACATCGTCCTCGTCCCTCTTTCAATGTCTCCGGTGCCGACATGTGGGTCTACCCTCCATCTATGCGAAAAAAATGGCGTAGCCACCCACATTGCTTTGTTCTCATAACAGAACCCCAAACTCCATGTTCACGTACTCCCCTCGTTCTCGACACCCATGATGTACCCTCAAACCACAGGCCCGTTGCTTACTTGCCTCTTCTCCTCACTGCCACCCCATGCCACCCCCACTTTTGTACTTCGTTGAATGCCACCATGGTGCCATGGCCGCCTCTCATGCTTGTCCCCCGCTGCTTCCCTTCCTTGTTGGAGCCTCCTGCTGCACCGCATCCTCCTTCCCAGCTGTACGCGGCTTCATCAACCCAATTCCTCTCCCAACTGGCAGCACGACGATGGCTGCCAAAGAAAATGCAAGACGTGCGCCCGGTCATGACCACAAATTGGAGGTGTGCACCACCGATCTGAAGAGAGATCAACTACCTGATAGGATCTTGATTTTTTGTAGGATCCACACATGCTGCCGCCGTCACAATGGGAGGCCTGAGTTGGTGCAACTCGATGCAGGACTGGTGGCAGCGAGGACTGCGGCTAACAGATTGGATGTGAGCAGGAATTTGATGCAGAGACATGTCACATGACACATGTCAATGAGCAGCATGCCAGCACCTCAAAGCAAGCAAATACATGTCGCAGGGACAATGAAGGGCTTATCTGCAGTAGATAAAGGGGAGAGCTTTAAGCAACCAGTGCGAGGTGCGATGATAGTAGATCATTGTTAGTGTTGTCGGCCACGTCAATGCTTTCATTCCTCGTCCCCTGCCTACCGATTGAGCCAATCCTGTTTCCCCTCCACTATTTTTTTATTTCCACCATTATTTTTCTAAGAGACCTCTTACACCAAAATCCATTACTTTTTTATGTTCCATGTTCTAGATTGATTTGAATCCTCTCAAGGATGCCTATGATGGGAGAAAGCGTTGGCGAGTGCTCCCTCGAATAGTGAACTTATGGCACCCCCATTCGACTATGGCAACCTACAAGGCTGTATGGGGAACTAAACAACTCAATATGCCGTCATACGCTTCATCGCATGTCATACCATCAGGACATGAGACGGAATGAGTGGCAAGAAAATCTAATATACTAAACTTTCTCCTAAGAGTTCAATCCCCAAATGAGAGGGGGTGCCTCTCTATTTCTAGGGAGGGAGGTGGGCAATGTATATTTACATCTCTATTTCTAGACAGTTTACGGTTTGTCCCTTAGGCTTTTAACTCCACCAAGGGCATTATAGTCATTTCAACTGTACCCTAGGTAACATTCTACAGCATATTCCTAGAGTCTTCTCGCATCCTGGGGTATTGTCGGTGAGCCCTATGTCGTAGCGTGGCCCTTCATCACGATGCTTGTCTTGGTGGTCCAGGGTTTTATCAATGATGCCTTTTCGGCACTTAGCGTCATATTGTGATGCATGTCCTAGCCTATTGACCAGCTCCACAAAGTGTGTGTCGAATAACTCATAAAATTGAAATAGGGTTGAATCATTATCTGGATATTTACATCGATTGAGAGTGGGGCAGTGACCCCTCCTACAATAGTAGCCCCTTGCTGCTCTGGGCGGCGAGAAGTGCCCCTTCGGATCAACGCTTAATCCATTAGGGTTGACATGCCATTCTGATCATTGCACCTCAGGGAGCGGTATCGGTCCTCTTATCTTTACATCACAAAGTCTTGCAAAATCTTACAGGGTTCGCAGTGGAAGGGAGAGAACGTGGTAAAAGTGGCAAATCAAGATTTTTAAAGTTTCTTCATGATCCCATCAAATGTTTGACTTGAAGGGAACCTGTTCCACCTTTACCAAGTTAGGCATGGGGGCACTGATAGCTGTAATATCTATCGCCGCGTCTCGCTGAGTGATGTCCATTTTCCCATTGAACGAATACTCAGCCAGCTCTGCTTGCAGAACACTAGTTCTTGCGTCAAAGAGATAATAAATCACATTCTTTAGTTCTCTTGAGACTTAGCAATTTTTGTAGATTTTTCCTGCCACATCCTATGATATGGGACAAAAGGTATTTTAACCTTAACTCCCTGGGTGGTAGGGAGTATAAATACCCCCTCCCCATCACTGAGCCATCGTCCTTGCTTTCCCTTCTCCATCCCACCTACTCTCTTATTCTTCACCACGGCGAGGTAGGGGTGACTGACAAGGTAAGCACGACGGGATGCCCCTGTGGACGAGGCTAGCGAGAGGGCAGGGTGCCCCCACGAGTGAGGTGGCCGATGGGATGCCCCCACGGGCAGGGTATCGGTGGATGTCCGAACTCCAAGATAAAACATCATTTGTGTCTCTTGTCTCATTTACATTATTCTAATTTTTACTTGTACTAGAATAGTTATATTTCTTTTGTCGAGATTGATTTGTTTGCTTGTCACCCTAGGATCACAAGTCTTGCCATAGATATAGGATGTTGGTGCACTTAGTTGAGCCTAGTATATTTAGGACTTGTGCTTGTCAAAATTCAACTAGTTCAATTCCGCATTAGGATGAGCCAAATTTGTAATTGTTTTTGAAACACCTATTCACCCCGCTCTAGGCAACATATTTGTCATTTCACTAGTTTTACTTGGGTTGGATATGGGTGGAAGGGCTTATTGTCTAGTATGTGAAATCTATTCTTTCATGCCCCCAAATGCCCTCTCAACTGTGGCCTTGAGTAAGGTTGTCAAAAAAGCTCGATCTTGACAAGCCATTCAAGCTCGACTCGATCTAGGCTTGCTTCAAGCTCGGCTCGAGCCTCAGACGATCCAAGCTCGGCTCGAGCCTTAGACGATCCAAGCTTGAACCTGGACTTGAGCTCGTGAGCCTAGCATGCTCAAGCTTGAATAGCTCGACAAGCTTCGCTTAGATGCATATTCATATAATTTTTATGATTTTGTCGAGCTGAACTCAAGCCTACACGATCTCCATCAAAATTATTCTATTTTTTATACGAGCAAACATTTTTTTCTATAGCAAACACTCACTTCGTCGAGCCAAGCTCAAGCCTAGTCAAGCTTTGTTGATCTTACTCTATTTTTTATGTAAGTGAACATTGAAGTTCTTTTGTTAACAAGTTTTGTTGAGCCGAGCTCAAGCCTACGCGAGTTTTGTTTGAGCTAAGATCGAGCTTGGTAGCAAGCTCGAAGATCAACTCAGACTTGCTCGAGCCAAGCCTACCAAGGCTCACTCGAGCTTGGCTCGTTGACAAACCTAACCCTGAGGGTAGAGCGTCTAAGATTGAAAAGTTCATTAGCACTAAGGTGGTACCCGATGCCTCTGAATGGTGGTAGGAACCCCGAGCAACAAGCATATCCAACATCTGCTAGGTAAAAGTTGCCTGCAAAGTTATCATATTGAAGCATCAGTATTAATTTAATTCCTTTGTAAGTGTACCAACTAATATGACATTATTTACCTAGAGGAATAGTTAACCCATCAGCCTTCTCAACTGATTCTGCAAGAATGAGGGCATCATGTATTGACCCTTCCCAACCAGCTAAGACATAAGTGAACTTCATATCAAAGTCAACAGCAGCAAGCACATTTTGGCTGGTGTAGTGCTTTCTACCCCTGAAGGCTGCAGACACTGACTGCTCTTGGTACTCTAGCGTGCACATGTATACCATCAATTGCCCTCACACAATCTAAGAAAATATGAAATAGTAGGTTAATTAATCTTAGCTTTCTATATATCAAACAAAATTGAGACAATGTGCAATTGTTAACCTTGAATATGAATTCCATCTTGAACTGTATCAGATCTTAAAAGGTGTATCACCAGTGGGTGGCTTTATCATGTCATCTCTAAGCTCACCAATTGCATACAACACTTTCTTGAAATCTATTAATTGTCTCAATGGACCTTCTGAAGGTATTGTAGATCACTCTAAACCTTTGGTTATGACCAACCACATGAAGGAACATTGCAACTTGCTCTTCGACACATGTATTCAAGCTATCGATTAGTAAGTTCCTCTCCTAAGCAATTTGCAGAGGTTGAAAAAAAGGAGCTATCCTGATGCGAAGCATGTTTACAGCATCTACAATGTTGATTCGGTCTAGGTCTACATGCCACTCAATGTCTTGCAAAAAAGTTGTACCATATGATATTGCAGGTACAAAAGCATGCAGCAGCCTTCTATGAACAAAGAGAAAATATGCTTGAGTGACAGCTACAAGTGCCACTCCTTGGATGATAAGGTTGCTTCGATGATCCTACCAATACAAACATGCATAAGGCACAAATACACAAGAAATGAAACATTCTATTCATGTGTATTGTCCAATTCGCCTCATTTGGAACATGCATTAGTGCATAAGGACCACTAAGAGATTGCCCCCTAGGAAATCATTGGCTACTAGGCATAGGGCTATATATCTATAATTGAGCACTAAGCATATAGAACAATAAGCACAAATCGACAAGATCTAGACTCTAGTCCAACATAATGGTCACAAAATCATGCACATTGAAGGGGGTAAGCATGATTTATGGTGGCGTATGCTTATCGCCATGGATGAACATGAAGGAGTGTGTGCACGGGATAAGGTTTACCACCGCTTGCTGGATAGGAAGCCGAGGAGCACCGCTTGCCAGAGAGGAAGGTGAGGACCACCGCTGAACGGAATGAAGCCGACGACCACCGCTGATTGGAAGAAGGGGGAGAGGTCAGGGAAAGCACCACCGAGGAGAAGGGGCATAAAGAGTAGGCTTTACCTGCTCGCCAGAGAGGACGAAGACAACCACCGCACACCGGAGATGAAGCCCAGGATCAGCGCTCGCCAGAATGAAGTGGAGAGTGGAGCCATTACTTTGGAGCGAGGAGAGGGGGTAGTGAGGATTGGAATGGCGCGAAGCAGGCCATGGTGACCCTAAAACCCCGCCATCTCCTGCCTACATCCGCGTAGCCAACTTAGTCTAACGCCTTTCGCCCGAGCGGGCTTGGCCCTGAAGAAACATCCGATAGTTTTGTTTCCCTGGGACCTAGCTGAGGGGTGCTTTGAGCACCATGCAGGCCTAGCCCGAGAGACGGTGCAGGCAACCAAACACCCATTACCTGCATTTGATGGACTTGATCAGGGTTCATGCAGACAACCAAACATGCCCATAACTCTCCTAGAGCAGGCTGGCGAGCACCACGTGTGCTAGCTATCTAACCCAGGGTTGAATCTCCCTACATTTTTATGTGTGCAAAAAAGTTTATTCTCTAAACTATGTTTTAGTTTTAGCCAAGCCGTATCTTCTCATGGCGCATTATGTGCCAAATTAGTTGTAGTATTACTTAAGAAGTGACCTCGTTGGTCTTTTTCCATCTTAATTTTTAGTACGTAGTCTAGTTCAAAAAATATGTTATACTTCGGATTTTAATATGTATAATGCAAGTGTTTGGAGAGGTGCTTAGTAAAATAAACTAATTTTTTTCTTGTCTTGTAATAACATTGATGCTTATTTTATAGCATGAGCTCTTAATTAGGCACCTATGCTTAAGATGTGCTTATGTATTTAACTAGTACTAATTAATAAAAAAATCACCTAAGCACCTATAAAAAGGATCTTGCAATGGACTAGATATTTATATAGGTGCTTGATGACGTGGTTGTATTCTCTCTTTTTAAATACTTGCATATAAACATCTTGTATTGTACATGTCCTAAAGTATCTAATTAATGGGCACGTCACCTTAATCCATTATATTGTCATTTTCTTCCCTATCTTTCTCCGAACCTCCCAATTATCCTATTCACAATTTTTGATTCAGATTTTTGAACTTCCAATTCGAGTAGTTTCAAATTCCTGAGTAACGTTCCACTCGAATATTTTGACTTTCACCTTGAGGGTATAGACATAAACTCGAAAGAAAAATTTCGAAATCAAATCAGATAAAAATCAACTGAAAATCAAGATTCTTTTTCCATAATTATGGCTTCAGCGGGCCTACCATAAGGTGACATCAGGACTGCATAGAGAAGAAGTGGCATCGGCGCATGGAGAATGGCAGGTGCATTGGCGTGGGAGGCGAGGAGAGGCGTTGAAGGAAGAAGGCGGAGGGCGTGGGCGAATGGGCAAATAATACGAGATTGCGAGGACTTGTAGACTGATGCTGTCTGTTTCAACTGAGTGGGCGCGCAGACCTCAGGACTGGCGTTGTGTAGGTAAGTATATATAGCAGGCTTTCTCTTTCCTTTTGAGGCTGTCTTTTTCTAAGCACCTATGTATGTACCATCTCTATCCCTGTCATCCTTTTGGGTGTTGTTGCTTTGGGACCTATGATGATTATGATGCAATTTGGATGTCATTACACATATGAACAACAACAAGACTATTGTATGTTATGACCAGTTCAGTAGAGAGAACAGAACAAATTGCACGGGCTTGTACATGGAATAAGATCTTGCGTTCTATAAAGTACCGTGTGCGTAAAAAATAACAAAAATATCAATCACGCCAAATGTTGTTTCTCAATAAAATATAGTGTTAGGCCCTATGAGCCTTATTTCTTAAAAAAAGCAGCGCTTCGGCCATATAAAACGTTTTAGACTCGAAAATCCTTCGGGGTACACAAGTTCAACTAAAATACCCTACACATGAGCTTGTGTGGATATAGTACATGGGTAGAGATAGGCGTATTTTCACTTAAACTGAAATACCGAAGTGGTTTCAGTAGAATTCCCAAAATTATCGACTTTTATTTTGATATATTTTAAATTTTGGCATATTCTCTCTTCGGCAGTAGCATCGGTTGTTACTTGTTATACTGAACATGCCGAACTTAAAGAGATCTAAGTTGCTCCCCAGCCTATTAGCCAAAGGGCAAATCCCATGAGCCTCGACTTTTGCGCAGTCTCAAGACAGAGCACCCTATCCATGGTGTGGGTTTCATATACCTCACATACGCGAGGTGCATGCTCGCCTCCCACATTCCCTAGCTAGTCCCAGCCCTCTCCTTGCACGCCCCCTAGCTAGGCCCAACCCATCATTGGATATCTTCGTTTTCCTTTTGGATGGTGCAGAGTAGCAGCGGTGCACTTGTACTTCAGCTCTACGTTGATGACAGTGGTGAATGGTGTGAGGCATAGCCAGAAGTGACGCGGAGGGACGATGAAGGTGGATACTTATTGGCGAGTTAGGAGAAGGGGCTAAGGATTGGTGAAGGGGTTTGTGGTGGCTAGAAAAATCACTCTTTCGTTCGATTTTAGATGGATGGCTAGGCTTGGACGATGGACTGACAGTGAAGACGAGTTGTTAAGGCAGGGCGACGAGGTGGTACTGCATCGCGAGTGGGGAAGACATCCAATAGGTGGAGCCCCAAGAGTTCACCAAAGACGAAGGACGAGGCAGCTGGACGCACTGGTTAAGAGGCAGCGGTCGGCGAAGTAAAGGTAGTGGTTAGGGTAGGTCAGGGTCTAGGTTGGACGGTGAGGAAGGGTTCAAAACGACAACACAGCATGAAGCATCAGTGGCTAGGAAGGTGGAAAGAAGGAGGAGGAAGAAGACAAGGTTAAAGACAAAAAAACATAGGCCAAGACGAGATGGACAAGGTAATAGCAAGTATGCGATGCGGGCGTGGACTTGCGGACATGATGTATATTGCCTCTCCTGTAGTGTCCTTGGCCCTTGCCCTCTGCAAACCTAAGCACATGGGCCGATTGAAAGATGACATAGCGAAGAGCTACATCGCGGGCCAGCCACGACCAGAAGCAAGGCATGCGATGACTGGCTAGTGCAAGCCTGCCACTAGAGGGCATAATGGCAGCAGCGGCAGAATCGTGGAGTAGCCCAGTAGGTGAGGTGAGGATGGGCTCCTTTTGTGTCGGCAATAGTGGATTCGTGGAGCTAGAGCAGTTGAGCAAGCATTGCTTTGCTAGCGATGGTGGATCGATGCTACTGTTGCTTGACTGAAATACCAAGTAAGCTACATTAATCTAGGTCTTTTTGATTTAAAGGAATTTTTCTGTCTTCTGTGGAGATCACGTAAAATTCCTGTGAAATTCGTGAGATTCGAACAAGCCCCAAATTAGTTTATTGGGTTCACTTTCCCTTACCATAGGCAGGTGTTAGATCCGATTTCCTTGTACAGTGACTATCAGAAGGGATCCTTGCTTATGAGAAGGAACTGGGCCTAATCTTGCTTTATCCAAACGAAGATCATGCATTAGTGCTTGGGGTTGAGTCCGCATAGCTTTTTTTACTGCTACATATGTTTGAATTGATGGTGGTGGTTTATTTGCCATCTCACTCCCTTTCACCACATGTAACTACTTGATTAGCGGGACCATCTCTCCACGATTTTTATCATCTTATTTTATACAAATACATCATATGGCTATTTTATAGTTTTACTATTTGTAAGTTGTTTTATTTTATTTAACTTAAAGTCAGTTTTTGTGGTCATATATTTACTAGCAAACAGTACGTGCAGTGCACGCAGGTACTGTTCACAGTCACTGTAGATAGTACTGTTTACAGTCACTGCTCATGGGTACTGTTCATGCGAATCCCTCCAATCTCAGCCGTCAAATTCATGGAATCAATGGCTCATATTGCTTGCCAAGGCTAGTTCAAATTTAGTACACTATATAGTAGTATAGATATGAATACTGATGTGACATGATTAAATTTATTTTATTATTTTAGTCTTCTAATAAAATATATATTACTCAGTTGGCAATTTTCGCACGTATATCCATACAAGTGTGAAGAGTTCTGATTTCGCCTGCAGTCGCACTTAGAACAGACTGTATTTGCATGCACAGTCTATTATTTTGTTGTCTACTCAGTTGAATTACTATTTTTCTCTTCTACTTTTCGCATGCCTCTACCGAAACGAAAAAATATTCGGAAGAAATTCAACGTCGGGTTACCATCTTTTACGTCGTTCCTACGATAAGCGCGAAGACACAAGCTGATGTATCCAGTTAATTCCTCCTTAATTCATTAATATTGAAGCTTATGCACTGATCAAATACTACAATCAAACGAATAAATGGCAAGTACGTTCGTGTTAACAACCTAATCCAAGTCACTCGTACAGATCAAAATAGAGAGACGGATGCAATTACCCACGTCCCTAATCAATCAGTGGCTCAGTGCATGACGACGGTCTCGAAGCAGTTCAGACCATCGAAAGCCAGCTCGTACCGAGGCTGCCGCTGCGCCGACTTGCCGGAGAAGTACTGCTTCGTAGCGTCCGCCTTAGCCTCCGGCGCCGGAGCCGCCGGCTTGATCGCACCGCCGGGGTTGGCGCTGGAGACCAGCTTCACGCCGGTGATCGCCGACGTGCCGTAGAAGGCGGCTTCCAGGGGCGCCTCACAGAAGACGAGAGTCGTCAAGAACCTCTCCATGGCCATCTCTCCTAGCTTCAGGCTCGACTCTTGCTCGTAGCTTGCTGCTCGTTGAATCGAGAGATCGAGCTCGGATGCGATTGTTTGGTTTCTTGCTTCGTTTGTGTTGCGATCGAATTGCACGTTGGGGCGGGGATTTATAGGGTTACGGCCTGTCGTGTTGGTCTCCGGTTCGAAATCGGAGCGCGGAAGCGGAGAACGTGCAGTAGTCGGAGTCTAAAGGATTGCGACAGTGCCGTGGGGGTAAGATATAGTCGACCCTGTCTGGACGCCGGCACGTGCGAACGGGGAACCCACTAGGACACCAGGTTGATCTGATCCGCAGCATGATGAGACGTTGCCAAGCACATCAGCCGATTAGATATTGCTTCCTTGATATTTGTGTACTGATTGCTCCGCGCAACTTTTCTCTCGCGGCCTCGTGGGATTTTTTGGCCCGTTTGGCCCCAGGCCGAACCTTGAAGCCTAAAAGTCTATACTCGATATGCATGGCTTCTTCTTCATTTTTTTTTCCAAATGGGTTTCTTCTTCATTTTTTTCAATTGCTGGAATATCTGCTCTCGCTGCATTTTTGTGTCAAACTAGCTGAACATCATGCTAGATATTTGGGTCTAGTACATATTAATAATTTTAATAAATATTAAAGATCCATATTATATATTTATATTGATTGATCATCTAATATTATATTACTAGTGGAAGTGTGAGGGCATCAATTTATAAGGTGAAACGTGCCACACCTTCATATAGCTTAAAAAACAATACACGCGATCGCATAGTCACTCACTCGCCACGTCAGCTCGTGCGTGCATGTGGCCAAGCCGACCGATCGGTCCGGGTGAGGATGTTCCTAGTGTGTGCCATCACACGCTAACACATGTTTTGGCGTCGGAGGGCAATGGGTGGAAAAACCCCACCTCCTGTCGAGAGCCTATAAAAAGATACCTCCTCCCTCCCTCACAAGATACACCTAGAACCTTCTCCCCTCATTCCTCCTTCTTGTGTGTTGAGTTGCCTCCAGAGCTACTCCTTTGTAACACCCTGATTTTCAGAAACTCAAAAATTAGGGTCAACAAAAATTTTTCTGCTAATAATCAGATAATTAGTGAATCTAATTAAAACTTTGATTTCAAAATCATGAAAGTGATGCACATCCACAACCCCTTCTCTGTCGATCTTGATATCCTCACCATCAGTGCGTGGTGAACCTTTTGTTCTTATCTTCCCTCGACTCATCTTCCGTTGGAACTCCTAGCTTCTGCCCTCTCGGGAGGAACCTTGATCTTGCTGCTCCAAAACCATTGAGCCATTTGTTCTGCACCCATATGGAACCATTGAGGTGAAGTCTTGCCCTCCAATTCCTTCCCTCTATCCTGCTTGTTTCTCAGATCTATTGTGCCAAAACCCTAATGCCCGGCACTCCCCTTCCCCTTTTACTCTGTGCATATATATGCATATATCAGTGGCAACATTCGAACTCCAACTCACCGTAACCTCGCATGTCCATTCCATCCGCACGCAAACCCCATATATGCGAAAATATTCAAGCTTATGTGGACACATACACTCCAAACCCTAATGTATTTTTCTCGGTAAAACCATAACCAGCATGGTTTTTCTCTCCCTCTCCCTACCGGATGTCATATAAATATCTGGTTCACTTTTATAGTGTTACCACGCCAGGACATAAAATGTCTACCCCTTCTTATCTTTCTGCAAAATAATCACTGATCCTTTTTCTATTCTTCATGCTTATCCGAGTCTCCATAAATCCTCTCAAAATTTCAAAAATATCCTGAAACCTTCCTTAGCATATTTCTATAAGAATACCTTGAGGTCCCGTGCAAATATTTCAAATAATTTCTCGATTAATTTTGAATCAATTGTTGAGCCTAATCCTTTTCCTCCCCAAAACTCGAGCAAAATTTTAATCTTAGATTTCATATCCATCCTAGACTTGTTTTGCTCCTCGTAAAGTTTTGTGACATACCAAACAACTTCCAAGCCTATCGGGCAATGAAATCAGATGTTATATATGCCAGCGTGAATAAACGTTAAATGAGGCCCAACCCCATTACACCAACCAGTACATTCCTCAACCCTTGTCTCAATTTTTCCCTCTGACCTCTAGTAATGTCCAGCAGAGCTCTTTCCCTACTCTTCCTACCAACCCATTGCCACACACTATCAGTCCTCCGTGCTGTCTTCTTACCCACACGCAACTTGGTGCCTACCTTTGCTATGCAGTCACGCGTCAAACCTCATGTGCCGTGTTTCTTTACTTCTTCCCTGACATCCACGGCAAGCGGTGACCAGCTCCGCCGGTATCACCTCCAGAGCAGCCGAGTGCCCGGCCGCCTTCCCTCTCTTCCCTCTGCGCCGCTCGGACTTGACTCCGACAGCGCTGTCGTCAAGCCTACCACCGAGAACCATGGTGAGAACCTCCCGGGGCACGTCGGGCATCTAATCCACCTTCCCTTTTATTAACATCGTTTTAACCTAATCTCCTTGCTTAGCGCCCAAGTCTTAGTCCAGCCCTTAAGCAACCTGGCTCGCCGGTTGGGCTCTTTGAACGTGAGAATCCCCTTTACGCTTTCTGCCCCGAAAAACGGAATCACCTCTATAGCTCTAAAGTCTGCGTCTTCGGCTACGGAAAGGCGTATTTCTACCTTGCCCAAACCCAAAATACGTCTCCTAGTTTAGAAGGCTCAGTCTCTTACAGCCTCTCGGGTCTCCGATTTCTTTATGCCAAAGGCGCCTCTCCTCCTTTTTCCGCCTTCGACATCACCCCTATCCAGCCAACCCTTCCCCCTCTCTTGTTTTTCTTCCCTCCGACAAATATTCGGAAGCCCATAACTCCTTCGTCGTAGCTCCGGTTGACGCCGCTCTTTTTCCTATGTTCATCTAAAATCAAATCCCACACAACAGTACCAGTTTCATAATTTTGGGAATAATTTGAGCATGTTATGTATATTCCTATAACATGGTTTAACTCGGTTAATTCCTTGTCGCACCAATAATGCCATGTTGGTTTCAGTATACCTTTATTTTTGAAATCTTTTATACCATAATAGCAATAAGGGTTTTGAAAACCTAATAGTTGCAAATTCAGCTATTAAATGCATGTGTATGTGCATACATGTCACTTTAAATCTTGCGCTAACAAGTTTCATAAAGATTGCCCAAAAGCTTTGGAACCTAGATAATGTCATCTGAACCCAAACTTTATAAGAGGGCTAAAAGCCTTCACATGCTAATCAGTCTATAAGCATGCAAACCCTAGTTTTTCCTAAATGTAAAAGCCTTTACCTCAGGTGATATTAATTCCATCATAACATTTTGAAAACCCTAGCATCCTTCTAAGGACAATGCATGGTTCTAAATATTGCTTGAGTGTATTTTGGTTCTTAAATGATTCTTCCTCGCACCGTTGGTGATTCGCTGTTTTTCCCGACGTGTAGTTTCAACGCTGTGAAACCTTGCGCGGGAGATTTCAAGTGTTCGCCTTATCGACTCAAGCTCGAGGATCGACTGATATTGCCAGGCAAGCTTTCCACCCTTGATCATGTTGAATTCTAAGTTTGCGAAATGACATTTTGTTTACGAAACCTGCATGCTATGTTCTACGACCCATTATTTTATGTAGTGAAGCTATAACCGATGCTTAGAAAACCCTAGTCCAACCCTGAACTCCTTGTCACCCTAAGGACTACCTATTCCAGAAGAGTTACCGGAAACTTAGAGTAGACTATATATATATATGCTTAGCTCTGCAGTAGAAAAACTAGGTTTTCAAAAAGGAAGAAATACCCAATATTTCATGTGGTGAAAACTTGGAAACGGACCGTCGTGTCCGAAGGTATATGAAGGTAGTATATCCATGGGTTGGGATATTTTACTGCAAAAAGGTTTTGGTTAAAACCTGAAAAACAAAATGGAGAAGATTTTGATCCGGTTCGAAAAGGAAGGGGGAAAGCAGGAGCTTGTTAAAGTGCGAGGTAATGCCCGACGTGGTTCTCGCTGCCCGTTTACGGGGGTGGTGTGAAGTCTCTCTCGGATCACATAAGGACCGAGCTTAAGTGCCGTTTGGCCAAGTCTTACCGTACGTCCACATGTCCTTTATGGGAAGGACTTGACCTAGTACCCGGTCTAAGACTAGCATGAACCCGTAGACAGTGTGCAGTGTGCAGATGAGGTTGCAGTCTCTGTAGAGAAAAGTTTCCACGGGAAAGCGATGGCTTGTTCGCCACAAAGTTGGCACAGCAACCTCCTTACAAGCAATGATACTGACTCAAGCTAGGTTTGGGACATGTCCTTCTAGCGGGTTCATGGCTAGGTTTACTTTGGTGAAGAGTCCCGTTGTAATAGCCCTGTCAGTATACATCACGAAGTATGCCCAGGGTGACCTACATTGTGTGGGTAAAGCCGTACCACCTCTACAGAGGGTTAAAACTATTCGAATAGCCGTGTCCACGGTCAAGGACGAACTTGGTCGGGCCACACTAAAGTAGATTGGGTTGCAAAACCTAAAAATGTGGTTATGGGTTTAAGGACGCGATCCACCGTGTTCGCAGGGTGACATGCAAATTTCCCGTTGTGTCGGGAAGGGTGAAGAATGGATTTTCCCGTGGACTCGGACAAACCCTAGTATCCCCGTCGTATCGGGTGAGCTGAGACTCCCCGCTGAAGCGGGTGATTAAGAGACTTTCCGTTGTAACAGAATGTACAGAAATGAATCCCGTTGTAACGGGAAGGAAAAGATGAACAGATGTTCATCTCGGACTACCATGGAAATTTATGAAAACCGCTTTTAATATCTATTTATGTATTTCATGCAAACTTACTTTCTCACACAATATGAAACATAGGTTAGAGCCATTTCTTGAATTTCCCTGCATGCATGTTTATCCGTATCAAACTCCCCGGTGCGAAGTTTGCGAGTACATTCAATGTACTCACCTGGCTTATTGATTTGGCCAGATAGAAGGATCGGCAGATCGAAAGCAACGTCAGTAACCGCGAAAACTAGGGCGAACTCCCAGTCAGTTGCCTGTCGGGAATGGCATATTGATGGGCCATTCCATCATTGATTTCCGCTGCAAGTTTCTAGCCGTTGGGCTAAAGGTATAATTATTCGATTTGGAAGATCAATTTTATATCAAATTCTAATAAGTGCGTGTATGACCTTGATATACAGGTTAACTTGTGTGTACCGGCTACTGATCATGGGACCGGTGCAGTAAACACAAAGGTTTATCCGGTCTTAAAACCGGGTACGCCACATCCTTTCCATCTCTCCTTCTCATGTAGTTTTCTCTAGAGCTGCTCCTTCCCTAAATGATTGAGGATGACGTCTAGAGAGGGGAGCTGAATAGACTCTTTTCAAAAATTATTCCTAACGAAAACTAGAAGCAACCTATATATAGTAAAATGAAATCACAAGTAAGGCTAGCAAACTAAGCAAGCAAACAAGCAAGTATCGAAATGTATGGAGTAGAGTATGCGAACATGCAAACACGCGGGCAGATGGCGGTTTGTTGTTGAAGTTCATATTTTTGGTGAAATCCTACGTCTTCGTCGAGAAAGCCTGGTCCAACGATCGAAGCTGGCACCAAAACGTGCTTTTCCCTCACTTGTCAATGTGAAGCCCCGCTCTCTTCTTGGTAACTCTTTACCTTGCGGTAAACGAGCTCCAACCCTCACAAACACTTGGGCCGATTCACAATTTTCTTGAATGTTTTTAAAAATTTCTAACTGTCTAGAAGGCGCCAACCTCCAAGAGTAACAAGAGAAATCAGAGCGTCGAAAGAAACTCTTGCTAGATGCTCAATTAGATCCAGCCATTCCCTCTCATTTCTTCCCTCTAAAGGAATAGCACTTAGAAGTGAGGAGGAGAAGATATCAAATGACAGGAGCAAAGGAATGGGCGAGTAAGAGAGAATCCCAGCCAGAGTGGATGGTTGCATTTATAGACAGCCTTTAAAATCTAGCCATTATAGCACCTTTTTGCACTGCCTGGAGGCTCCCGATGAACATGACCCACAGGCTTCGAGATTCAAAATAACGGCTAATTTGAGTTGCTTGGAGCAAGACATTGCACCACCTGGAGGTTTCAAACGGTCAAACTTCAAAGGCATTCTAGCACCTGGAGGGTCCGGAAAGATACGTTTGGAGGAACCGGACAGAAAATAACATTAAGTCCAGAGAAGAAAACATGGTTCGGATGGACCGAACAATCATTTCGAGTGTCTGGAGGCTCAAACACTTAGCAAAATAAAGGACCAACTATCTTCTTCGAAGTGTCCAAACACGCATCACTTGGAGGGTCTGAATGAGATTAGCACACAAGATAAATAAGCTATGTTTTCTTTTGGAGCATTCGGACAGAAACAAATGCGAGAGTCCGGACTAAGAAAAGATGCCTCTAGAAACATAGATGACAACTCAAAGGTTCCGGACAAACTAAGCTCAGAGACACTGGGCTCAACAAAGAACTCTCTGGACATCACTCGAAGGTTCCGAACAAGGGCCATTAGGAGGCTTTGGATAGAGAAATGCTTCTGGACAAAAGACTTGAAGAACTTCAGAGACTACGGATCAACGCCACTTGGTGGCTCCTGACAAGAGAAAATGCTTTTCGACAGAAGACATTTGAGCTCTTAGAGGGTTCAGATGAGCATCGCTCGATGCCTCAGGGCAAAATATATGCTTGTGGATAGCCAGATAAAACATCGGAGGGTCCGAGCCATCACAACTCGGTGGCTCCGAACAAGCAAAGAACTCTACCTAGACATTTTTTGAAGGTTTTGATTGACTGATCCGGAGCCTCCGGGCGTGCTTAGAAATTTGTAAGGAGAGAATTTAGAGGAATCTAGATATTAAAAATTGAATCTTACTAAGCATCAAACAAGAGTAATCCACCCTAACTGCTGACTTAGTCCTCCCTTTATAATATTGATTGCCTACCACTCAATGTGGTTCTTTCAACCAACAAAATGATTAGAAAAACATCCTTAATTTTCTAGCCATGCATGCCATGTCTTTTTTAATCTTTTTAGAGTCGCCAACTCCATGTCTTCGGAACTAAAACTTGATCAATATTTGAGACGTTCATTAGTCTCTTTATCATTTTATCATTAATCATCAAAACCCACTTAGGGCCTAGATGCACTTTCATTCTCTCCCTTTTTGGTAATTGATGACAGCACGATTAAAGCTTCATAGATGGATTGAAAAAATTTATTTTCAATTCTTTGATATAGAGTAAACATGAAATTAAGGGAGCTCCCACTATATCATAAAATCTGTGGTTGTGCATAGAATACAATAAAGCATACAATGTGATGAAGTATGCGCAAGTGAGAGTGAGCACTGCAAAGTGATGCATGTAGATATAGCATTAAACATAGCATCCAACAGTAGCACATCAAACAACCAAGTCACCAAAAAAAAATAGTTTACAAGACACTAAGATCAAATTTAAAAACAAGTCCTGTAACTCTCAAAACCACCATCTAAACGGTTGTAACCTAGCAGTTCTCCCCCTTTTGCACTCCGCAAGATCGTCGATCAGCGACGAAGGGAGCTCTCTTGGAGCTTTAGCAAAAGGGACGGGGTTGATGATAGATGTCGGCATAGAGGCCAAAGCATGAGTTGGTGGTGGCACAATGGTAGAAGCTGGAGCTAGAGTTGGCGGTGTAGGAGTTGTAGCTGGAGCCAGAGAAGGAGTGGCCTGGCTGAAATAGAGGGCGTGAATCTTGTCTAGACTCCACTTCCTCTGACTTAGACTGGGAACCACTTGGTGACTCAAGATAAGCCTTCAAGGCCTGGTAGATGATCAGCTGGTTCTTCTCCATCCTTGCCATCCACTCATGCAAAGATTCCTGAGATGCGTAGAGGTACTCAAGCATCCCCTTCTGAGATTAAGAAATCTAAGTAGGGAGAGGAGAAGCTGCACTCTTCTAAGCTGCAGAAGGTTCACTACCACTTGCGTTCTTTATCTTGGGTTTGAAGGAGGTGCCCAAGTTCTTCTCAACCTTGGGCTTGTAGACTTGGTGCGTCACCTCAAGATGAAACCTCTTCTTAGATTTGAAACTGATGATGCTCTAGATATAAGGAGCATATGGAGCAGATCGCTTATGTTTAGTGGTACATGATGTATCTCAGTGTAGATGAAGTCCATGATGTTGAACAGCTTGCTCCCATTGATAGCATCCAACAGGTTAAGAGTATGTGATTTGATGTTTGTGACATCACAAACCTTCAGAGCCAACGTGTTCCTCATTACTTTGTTTAGGATTGCCAATCCTTGACGCAAGCCACTGGTGCCACCCTGCACCACCTTTGGAGCATTGTTGTCACAGAAGTGGCTAATGTCCTCCGTCTTGAGAGTGCAAGACATCACGAAGCTTATCCATCTCTGGATCATTAATTAAAAGATTGATAATGATGGCAAAATCATCAAAAGAGACTCGGAGTTTGTCACCGTCTATCATCCAATAGATATGGTGTTCTTCATCCGTGTCGAAGTAGATAGTGGCATAGAACTGCAGGATGAGTTTGTCACTCCATTCTTGTTTGAGCGTCATGAGGTTCACCATCTCAGCTGTGGTGCAATCCTCATGTACACTGGAGAACTCAGGCACATTGCCAATATAGCTCCAATCAATCATCTCTTGTTGTATGACCATCGGATTGTGAGGTAGTAGAACGGTCTCATAAAAGACCAGCATTGGCCAAGGGCAAGGCCGACACTAGGCTCGAGGCTTAAGATGGGAGGAGGGGCACGGTTCTTCCCATGTGAACGGACAAAGAGGAGCATAAAAGGTAGGGCTAGGAAGGATGATGGGAAGGATATAATTGTAAGGTATGATGATAAGAAGATTCTTGAAGAACCTGAGTGCTATTTACAAGGAGAGATCTGATAGGCAATATGCGATGAGATCGGATGGCTGTACATATGGACATGCCAACAAAAATGACATGACGTGCTATTTTGTGATAAATCCTAGCTGTTTTGTATATATAAATTCAAAATGCTTCTTTGTCTAGCGGTAAGTTTGCTTAAATATTAGCAATTTTTAGTCGCATCGTATACTATACTGTACAGGCTTTGTTTGAGAATTTCCTACCGTTGCAATTTCAGAAAATGGAGAAAACACTATGGCCCAAGAAATAACGGGCTCTCACAAAATTAATGCACGTCAAAAACATCCGGTCCATGTCCAATCCAATAACCCCACGAAATTTCTCCTTTCGTCTCCATCTCCTCCGTCTCGCTGCCGACGCTGGGCCCTCTCCCGAGTGCGCCCCCACACCCAGCCCCCCCAACCTGCGATGGCCGCTGCCCTCCGCTCCTCTTCCGCCGCCGCCGTGCGCCGCCTCCTCCGCATCTCTCCAGCTGCCTTGTCCACGGTCCCCGCCGCCTCCCGCCCCGCTGCCGCCGCGGTTGCGTCGTTCTCGCGCCCGATCGCCGCCATCTCATGTCCTCCTCGCATCACATCTTGTTCATTTTTGTTAGTTCACATCTTGTTGATTCCTAGTAGATAGTACCGTATGTTTGGGTTTGGATTTGCGCAAATCTCTATGTAGCGTTCTGCGCGGATCGTCGCTTGATTAGGCTGTTCACAGATTTATGATTACCTTACCGTATAATCTACAATCTAATTGCTGGGGATATTTCAGCTCCGTGGGATGCAATAGGGATACGTTTTAGTCCTAATTTTTTGGGGGATGCTATTGTGAGGTAAGAAGAAACTATTACGAAGGTAGTTTAGAAGATAGAAGATTGGGGATGCCCAGCTTAGGTGGTGGTATAAGGGTTGCAGTATTACTATAAACATGTTACCACTCTGCATACGAGGGTTTATCCTACTATGCTGGAGGATGTCTGCAGCAGGAATAAATGGCTGCTGACAGTTCAGGTGTGCGGTCCTGAAGTGTTTTTGCTGCTAGTGGTGCATCAGACGATTAAATTTGAGCGCTTACATGTACAGAACCATGTTGCTTGAACCAAGAATAACTGGTCTTTGTGGCAATCAGGTCTTCCATTCTGTTCTGAAGCAACTAAATGAAAGATCTCTAGCCTTTATCAACTATATGGTGTTGCAGAGACTAAGCACTGTTGAACTGCCGTTTGTCTTTTAACACAATAAGATTATAAAATTAGGAGCATAAGCGCTAGGGGTGGTTGAGCGTGGTAGGCCCTGTGGTTGCTGCAGCTCAAAGTACATCTGTCACATTGGTATATATGTCGAAGAGTGAATAATCCTTGCCCCTATCCGTCTTCATTTTTCTGCAATCCTAATGTTGTGCCTTAGTTCAAACTTCATACATTATCCATGTCTTATTTTCTCTATGCTAATTGTTCATTAGCTTTTGCATGTTATAAACTCAGATGGCAACAATGCTTTCTCATGGAACTTCAGGCGCTTGTTCAGTTCAAATGAAAAACATCTGCCTACAATATCTGACCCAGAAATTGAGTCTGCATTTAAGGATTTGATGGCTGCTACCTGGAGTGAACTTCCAGGTTCTCTTGTCGAGGAAGCAAAGAAAGCAGTTTCTAAAGCTACTGATGATAAGGTTGGTCAAGAGATTTTGGAAAATGTATTTTGTGCAGCTGAGGCATGTGAAGAATTCAGTGGAATTTTAGTTACCCTAAGAATGGCTCTTGATGATCTTTGTGGTCTAACGGGTGAGGTCAGCACTTAATTATCTCTATCCCCTCGTTGATGTATTGCTTTCTGAAGAGTTGGAGCTCATTCTTCTCCTTATGCTTATATCAGTCTTACCAAGCCTAACTCTTGCAGAACGTGGGCCCGTTGCCTGGTTATATAGAAGATGCTGTTAAATCTGCATATAATCGATACATGGCATATCTGGAATCCTTTGGCCCTGAAGAACATTATCTACGAAAAAAGGTGGAGACGGAGTTGGGGACAAAAATGATTCACCTTAAAATGAGATGCAGTGGCATAGGGTCTGAGTGGGGAAAGGTATGTCTCTCGGATGTTACCTGTCCCTGCAGTACAATTTACTTCTATGCCAGCTTCTATTGTAGAACTCATGTTTGATACATCCATGGTTTGTGGGTGCTTGCATGCACTGTCATGGCTCATGGATCTTCTTGTAATTCCATTAAGATGTTGTTAGCCTGATGCTTTCTACATAAGCTGTTTTTGCATATGCAATATTATCATGCTTCCAACCATTTTTCAGCTGAATTAGTTTCTGCAATTTCTATTATTGCATTTTTACTTCTGTGTCTTGATTATCATTTTATTCCCCTCTCTGGCTAAGGAACTAAATATCAAACACCATCTTGGGCCAGTCACTTGTTATTGGAGTAGGTTGTATATGAGGACATTGTGTATTGTTAATTTATATGAGGAAAGACAGGGGATAGCTTAGAATGGCTATGACATATGAACACTTCAACCCTGTCTAATCAACCCATACATTCAACTATGACCATCGTTTTGTTTACGTTTTCATTTTATTTTAAAGCAAGGAAATTACACATAAAATTGCTAACTGACTGTGCATGTTCTTTTACCAAGTGTTATACATCTCTACTAGCTATACACATAGAAAACTTGGTAGGGAAATGCTCTTTGTCTTGTTGCTTGCTTGTACTTCCAATTGAGTACTGGCAGATACTCCTGATCACATGTCACCTCATAACGACTAAAAATGTTTTCCTTTTATTTGGAATGAGTTAACCAAAAAAAATAAAATCTGGTGGTTACCGCCAGGCACCACTTACTGCAAACCCTGGCCAAGGTTGCCATTTTCTCTCAGGTTACTAGACAATTTGGAATTAGTGTAAATGTCTAATAGGTGAGTTAGACTGACTTATATTGGTTCAGGCTAGTTTATAGTAGTTTTCAAATTGGTAACTAGTTTCCCTGTCCCCAAATTTCATCAGAAACTAACAAAACACAACCATTTTCTGCCTGATTCCTGGCCAGGTGTTTTCTAGTGTTCCTCCATGTTTTTTCCCTGTACCCAATGACCTCTAGAAACTGGGCAATACAAGCAGCTCAGTAAGAATTGTAAGGGTATGGCTGTTCAAGCCTCGTCCACCCATTTTGGGGTAAAGGCTCTTGTCCAGTGCTATTGTTTTGTTCTTTTCTTTTCGAAATGGCTATTCTCACAGATCAAATGCTGGTCACGGCTTGATGGATCATTGTTGCAACTGGAAGATGCTCAAAAAATTTCTCCTTGATGTTTTGGTCCTTCACTAAATTGTTTCCTGATGAAATGGATGTGATCCTGTTCAATTTCATAACATGTGTGGATTCATGTCTTCATGAAATGGATTTGCTTTTATTGTCTGAACTGGTGAAGTTAGTGAAATTGCTGCTTATTTTCAGTACTCCATACTCATGAAGTAATAATTGTTCTCGCAGATCACTCTCATTGGCACCTCAGGGATCTCGGGGTCCTATGTTGAGCTAAGGGCATGAGGGAAGTCTGCAGATCAAAACAGTGGCAGAACACTGATGGGCTGAGGGAAAGGTGCATATGAGAACCAGGTGTTCTGTTTTCTTCTTTTTCCTCTGTAGCTACCATGCTAATATCAAGGCAATCGTCAAACAGATGTGCACTTAAAAGTAACTCCTTGTGCTCCAGACTTTTCTGCTGTAATAAGAACGCGGTTCTGGAGGTTCCGTTTATTTTGTTTTGATCTTGGGTGCGTTATGCTGCACAACCTGATGGATGATCTTCATTATGTCACGTTTTGGGTCTGTCTCGCATGTTGAGAGACAGTATATCTGAATAGGATTCATCCGTTCACTCTTGATCTGTTTCGTGCATTGGTGAGGCTTGCAATTACCTCGACTACCGTTGAGGGAATGAAGTCGCACTGACTTTTTCTGGTGAGGACGGACCCCAGCTGTGTGTTTTCAGTAAGCATGGTCTGCAATTCTGCTTTGTTATAGTACATCATAAGAGTCTCCAAATGAAAGATCCCACTGTACGAATCAAAATGGTTGCTTGCCAGCCCGGGGTAGAGAACGTACCCTGTGCTCCTAGGCACCGGATGCTATCGAACCGGGAAACCTCATTCTGAAAATCACGAAAAATTCTAAAATAAATAACGACATTGAGACAAGATGTATTTATCATATCGCAATTGAAATTCAAAACATAGCTCGAGGAACCAAAAAGACAAACCTGGTAATTATGTTGATAATGGGCCGAATTCACAATCAATATGACTTACCTACTATTAGCAGCTAGATTCGTTTTTTTTTGTTTCTTGAGCTACGGGTTAAAATGATTTAATTGTGAGATAGTAGATAGATGTTGTGTGAATAATGTGAATTTTTCAAAGTTTGTAGTGACTTCTTGGAAGGAAAAAAAGTACTCGGATGTTCTAGGAGTACCATATGCGTGTGAGTACTTGTTACTCCCTCGCCTGGGCTATATTTTGTAGTCGACTAGCCGAAATATACTAACATTTGCATTGGTTGCTTCGAGTTTGCATAATTTTTTTTGCGATGAAAAGCTTTAAAACTTTGCTAAATGTTGTTTTTGCACGTTAGTGCCAGTGCCCCCTTTTACAGCGTACCATTCTTTTGACCAAATAAATATACACTTTGGTTGATAAGTAACGGGTCAATAGTTAACTATCTGATCCTACTTTCTACGATCAACCAACCACTCGCTAGTAGAACTGCTCCTTAGCTTTAGATTAGGACCTCTTTGCTGCCAATAAGAACACTGAAACGACAATATAAATGGGTCACGATATATGTCGTTTTTGAATTTGTGCTAGTAAAATATTTCTCAGTTCGACCATCTATAAAGAAAACATTACTAATATCAATAATATTAAATTAATATTATTAGATTCATCATGAAATATACTTTTATAATATATAATTATTTATGTAAGACAATATATTTACATAGAAATTAATAGTCCACATGTCACATTAAAGACCATATTGATGTCCAAACCGACTTATATGATGACATAGAGGTAATATTGGAGACATACATCCAAAATACCCCAATCCTCAGAGTAAAACGTGCTCTACGTGCTCCATATATACACCAGTATAGAGAAGCTTCCAAAAGCCACAATAATGAGTTAATTGAGTAGCCATGCATATGTATTTTTCACAGTTATATATGTATAGAGCAGTAGGTTTGCACACCTTTACTCAACAGCTAGACTAGGAAAGCTAGTTTTTTCGATCCTTAGACAAGTCATCTTGTTCAAAGAAACGCCATCCTTTATGATGCAATGGAGAAAAAATAATCTTTTATACGATCAAAGAGTCATCCATTCACTAAGAAATGGCAACCTTATGATTATTATGATGCCCTTATTTGGTTTGATGAAGCAGCCACGAGAATAGTAAACTGATTCAACAATATCTCAAGCCTCTCACCTCGTCTCACCCATTCAATGTCTCACCCTTCTACCCACTGGCCCCACCATACCTCAGACTCCTTCGTGGCTGCACCTTTGTTACCCTATCCTCGTCGTGGCTTCTCGCTTTCCCTCCTTTGTTGTTACGCGTCGATCTCGATAGTCTTCACGCCACCATCTTGAACATCTATGATGGCGATCTGAAGCTAGGCAGCAAGCGGTTCCAGCCATCCTCAGCTTGATTCGCTCGCTCTCCCACCCTGCTATCCCCTTTGTTACGCACTGCTAATGAATATACCTACACCCATGCTTAGCTGAAACTTACTGTAAGCACTACTGACTTTTGTTCCTACGTCGACCGGTTTGCCACCGTCATTAACCCGAAATCTAAGGCCGGGTCCCAATGAACCCTGATCCTATTTTGGATGAACCCGAAAATAAAAACTCGATCACAAATTAAACACAAAGAGACTAACAATAGTTACTGCAAAATAAATCCTTATTCGCAATATACCTCACCGAAATGCACAGTTCAATACTTCAATACACACTCACAAGTCATAAGCACAATCTCAAACCTTTTTTGTAAACAAACAGCAGAACCTCAAACTTATTAGCCTATACTGGCTATCATTCACTACAACAAGCGACTATGTCACCATATACCATGTAGATGCTCCACCATTCTTGCATGTATGCTGAATCTTGCAGCTGGCCCTGTTCATTCCTCTTCAGGGAGCAGCCACATTCTCCTTGGCGAGCGGCGCGATCTCCTCGCCTACGATGCCCGGCTCACTCCCGGCGACCCCCAGGCCCAGGAGCACGTCCTCCCAGTTCTTGGCAGGTCCCTGCATACAAGGGTGCATTGCAAACCACCATTGAATCACCACACGAGCAATACTGTCCCGGTTATGATCTTTGCATGCAGTGTTGTTCTGTTGTTGCTTACCTTCCAGGAGAGATCCTGAGCCATGCAGTTCCTGACCATCTCTTGGTAAGCCGGCGTGCCGACCACCTTGATAGCACGTTTCAGGGTGGTCGCCACCTTCTTGACGTCACTCGGCTCCACAACGTTACACTGGGAAGAAAAGGAAACAGCAATTTTGTTCAGACAGCAACCAGCTCAACTTGATCTGAGCTAAGGTTCAGATCGATTTAGACAAGACAGCCTACGTTAACACTGAGACGGCCCATGTGAAATCCAGTCTTGCCCTCTACGATGGTGTCGACGAGTCCACCGGTCGAGGCGCACGCACAGGGCTGAAATTAAGAAACTTATGGTCATGGACCATTTCAAGATTTGCAATAGGTGAGAAATTTGGCAAGAACAAGACATTTATCAGAGCACGTACCGTTCCGTATCGCATTCCTTGCAGCTGGATGAGGCCACAGGGCTCGAACCGGCTCGTGACGGCGAGCAGATCAGCTCCGGCCATGAGGTGGTGAGCCAACGGCGCGTTGAACTTGACCACGGCTCTCACCTTGCCAGGGAACTTCTCCTCGGCGCTCTTGAGCATGCGCTCGAACTTCTTCTTGCCAGTGCCCTGCATTCAACCATCCCCACGGCAACCAAGCATATCATGTATCTGTCATTGAGCACAAACTTTTCTGAACGGATTAACAAGCTGATCGGTGCAAGTTGACATGCGTGGTTGTACGCGTACCAGAAGAACCATCTGGACGTTCTCCTCCATGATCTCCGGGATGGCGGCCGCCATGACGTCGGGGCCCTTCTGTTCCTCCAGCCTGCCGATGAACGCCACCAGGGGGATCTTCCGGTCCACCGGAAGGCCGATCTCCGCCTGCAACGCTTCCTTGTTGAGCGCCTTCGCCTCGATGGCCTGAAACGCAGTGCACCATCATGTACACTTGCCTCGTCAGAATCTGTACTGCAACAAGAGAAGTTCACGCGGTGGCAAGGGGAGAGCAAAGTTTTGTGCGTGCTCACGGTCGTTGCGTCGTATTTCACGGTGATGTACTTGTCCTTGCTCGGATCCCATTCGCTGACGTCCATGCCGTTCACGATCCCGGTGATGCCGGTCAGGCGCATGATGTTGTCGAGCTCGCAGCCCCTGGCGATGCCCGAGATGAGCTCTTGGGCGTAGTATGGACTCACGGTGAGGACCCTGTCGGCTTCAAGAATTCCGGCCTTCATCCAGTTGATCTTCCGGCCCTCCACAGGCTTGTCATAGCTGTAAACCAAATCAAATTAATACAATTCGAATGGCATGATTGGCATCAACGGCAACGTTCAAACACCGCAATCTGCGCTTACCCGTCGATGAAATCGAACGATGACTTGAACCTCTCGGGGAGGTTCAGAAGTGGATAGTCCGCGAAAGAGAAGCGGCCCTGGTAGGAGATGTTGTGGATGCAGAACGCAACCTAGTGAAGTTACAAAATTAAGGCAGTTTTAGAACAAGATTTATGGCGTGTAGAACTACAAACATGGCCATGGGCATGCAGAAATTTCAGAAGAGACAAAACCTTTGCAGTCCTGTAAATGCCATTGGACTGGTAATTGTTCTTCAGGTAGCTCGGCAGAGGACCGGTGTGCCAGTCGTTGCAGACGAACACGACATCTTCCCCTGTACAGCAGTACCGAACGTAGAAAATTGCAGTCCTATCCTATCATACATTATTTCCAAAAGAAATACTACGTTCTTCAGTTCAGAAACTACTAGCGTGTATATGTTCTTACCGTACGGTCCAGAATAGTACGGATTGTTGTTGAGGCTTAGGATCCTAGGTGCTTCAAGTGCTGCCTGAAGTAGCATCCACGTAGACATTTTCCTGGAATTAGCTAAGGATCCATACAGTGGCAATACTCGTCAGCTGTACAAGTCACTAACCTGGCAAAGAAGACTGAAACGTAGCTGGTTGTCCTGATAATCCGTTCCAGTGTCAGGCCCGTAGATCTTCTCACCGGTCTTTCCCCAAACCTGAAATTACCATCGGAAAGAAAGCTCACTGAAACTGCTAAATGCAAAGGGAAAACAACTTTTACCAGTTCAGTAGATGGCAAGAAACTTGACCTTCTCAAGGAAGGATGGGTGGTCAATGAATACACGATCAACTCCACGCTTGTAGCAATGGAAAAACCTCACTCTCTCGTACCTGTCAGCAACTTTGATCTGCAAGTGCACCACACAAAATCAAGTTAAAAATCTTGCGAAATGCAAAGCATCGCAAGTACGTGTAATCTTGTAGTGATCCTGTCACGCACCTCGGCCATGACGCTGGTGTCCCATGCGTCCTTGTATTGGTCGTAGCGGGGGGAGATGACCATGACCCTGTGGCCGTTGGCCTGCACAGCACACACGTACACCGGCGCGTCACACATACTGGAGGCAAGAACACGATGGTGGAGGGATGGTGCTTACGGCCATGGCCGGGGGGAGGCCGCCGAGGACGTCGCCTAGGCCGCCCGTCTTGCTCCATGGCGCCATCTCGGCGCCCACGAAGACGACGTTCATGCCGCTGGTGGCGCACACGACGACGGAGGGAAACCTCCGGCTTCCACGGTGCACCCTCCGCGTTTGCTTGGGGGTCGCGCGCGCGCTGGTCCTCATGCTGAGCGTGTACGCCGGGTTCTGGGGCCTCAGGCCCTGGAAACCGCGCCGGAACATGGACGGCGCCGACCTGTCGGTGATGCCGAAGCCGGTGCCGGAGGTGGCGAGCTGGGATGTGGCCAGAGCCGCCATGGCGCACAGGGTGATTGGCTAGCTGTGGTGAAAGATGGCTGCATTGGATCAGTGAGGTTTTGCGTGGAATGATAGAATTTTGAGTTAAGTATCTAAAATTTTAAGATTCTTGGTGAACAGTTGATTCAAGAATTTGAATGTCGTGCTTCATTTGTAACGGGAACCTCAATATATGAATTCAATTACTTCAATATTCATTCCACGCATCTAAATCAAAAGCTTTCCCGCAATTTTTTGTCAAAAAAAAATCAAGTTTCATTAAAGCGCATAAGCGAATCCCCTGGAGTTCAGACTTGAATTATCCTGGGTGCTTTTGACTGAAAATTGAACGGTGGTATTTTCTAGGGTGCACTTGTGTAAAGAAAATTAATTCCCACTTGATCCAGGCCACGAACATATCTAAACGTTCTACTTACTCATATCCAACTTCACTAGAAATAGAAATGGTTAGATCTCAGAAAACATATAGAAATGATTATGCATTTTAATTCTATTCATTTCTTATCCTCTCGATCCCTGAAATCTTAAAACATAACTCTTTGATCTGTTTCTCCAAAGTTGAGACATAATTCATGAGTGAGATCCAACACAAAATCTGAAGAAAAAAAACATCAAGTACAATAAATGAGATCACGCACGAGATTCTCAATGCTTTCAAGAGAAACTGAATCTAACAGGCACTAGGGGATAAACAAAAAAAAATTGACGACTAGATTTATCGATGCATCAACACCAGAGAAGGACTGCGTGGCAATGGGAACAGAAGAGAATTCGAACAATCCAGGAGAATGGGTACGGAAAACCTGATCTCTTCTTCCTCGATGATCGAGTACGTAGTCTTGACTGGTAGAGTACGTCTCGTATTACTGCACCACTGCAAGTCTTCTCTTCCTCCTTGGGACGCTGCAATGGCGATGTGGGGGAAATGGAACGAACGGTGCCTGGCTCAGCGGGTGTGGGGTCCGGGGTATTTGTACCGCGGACCGGCGCCGTTGCGTGAAGCCCGCGGCGCTCTGGAGCGCCTCTCTCCTCACGATCTCCCTCCCCAAATACCCGTTCCCGCGTGCCCGTGCTTGCCGTGCACCCACCTCCGCGCCACGGCGCCCCCCGACGACACCTTTCCGCTGGCCCGCACGTCAGCCGCGTGCACCTAACGCCTTTCTGGCGGAGGACGAGACGGCGCGCGGGCGGTGGGGATCTGCATGGATGGCCACGCCCAGAGAGAGAGACTCTGAGCGTGCACCCCGGCCCGCGCGCTCTGCGTCGCTGCGAGAGAGCATGCATGGCTCGTGTGATGGATGGTGCTGTGGCCTCGGACGCGTCGCGTTTTTGAGCTTTGTCCCTGTGTGCCGGTGGCACGCACGCACGGGTGCTGGAGTGGAAGGCGTCGCGCTCGCTTTCCAGCGCCGGAAGACGCGTGGCTTTGCTTTTGCTTGTTGCTCGGCTGCGCGCGCGCGCTCCCGTTTCTACTTCGCCGTGCACGCTGCACCGACGCGCGGTTTTGTCGTACCGTATAGGCGTAATGGTTCTCAACTCTGGACTTTTGGGCCTTGTTTGCTTGTCCCTGCTGTTTTCGCTCCAGATCCCTACTCGGATCTTTGCCCCTTGTGTCTACTAAAAACATGGGCGTTCTATAGACATAGTTTGTTCACGCCGCGAAATGCATGGTATGCGTCGCAATAAAGGAATGGAGAAATGCTTGGTATGGAAAATGTGACTCTGTCCAGGCGACAAAGAGGTTGCAGGACGACCACATGGGAGGTCGCGCGGTTACGTGCTGACAAACTGGCGTGTGAGAAATGCACATACGTACGTACATGCCGCCAGGTAATTCATGCTCGCCAGGTATGCTACACAACCAAAGAGGTCGTCTCTTGCTTGTTCACTTGTCAGCCTGTGTGGGCTGTGATTCTGTGAATGTGAAGTGAGCTTGTGGGAGTTATCAAGCCTTGTTGTTAGCGTTTTATCTGCGCTACAGATCTGATGATGCGATTGCTTCGGAAGAGCGAGACAAGTACAGCAGTGTTACGTGTACTTTTCCCGACGCAATGGCCCAGCACGACTTGGCCTGTTAACGGTTGGTCTAGGCCTAGCTTGGTCTGGTTTGCAGGTTTGGAATCCCGAGTCTCAACAGAGGCAATCAATCTTCAAAACCGACGCCCAACGTGAGTAAAATACAGGGCCATTGCTGATCGGGCTACTCAAGTGCTTAGCGACGGGCCGGGAGAGCCAGGCCTACAAAACCTGTTCCATTTTGGTACCGCAGGAAGCCATGAATTCTGCTGATATTTATCTGTCACAACTCGCATCATCACATGGCTTACCGTCTAACCTTTTGGGTCGAAAGATTCTTTGCTTTGCACCGTCCGATCTCCCAATGGCTGTTCTCCTTTTGAAAGAGAGACCGTGCTGCTGCGTATTCTAGTGTTCTACCTTCCCTGAAGTCATAACAAACTGACCGTAATTAACTTCAAATCGCGTTTCGACCTCAACACAGCATTTTTATTCACGCTATACAGCAATCCAAGTTGCTGACTTAGCCGGTAAAAATCCTTTAACTACGTGCGCCGACGCCGTTGTCTTCTTTGACATTATGCAAAAGTGTCCGATCATTTGATATTCGGTACACGGAATCGCGCCAGGGAAAAAAGGGAAACTCTGATCGATGTTAGGCAAAGGCCGGGACGCTCGCACACCATCACTTTAAAGTAGCCACTATACGTTGATGCTTTACCTTCTTTCGGAGTCCATCCCTTGTTCTCTTTGCTTTTGGAGTGTTATCTTCCTCCCATCTCATATGGGCAGCTGGAGAAAAAGAGAAACTGCATGGTGCATGCCCTGAAGGCTCAAGCAAGAGAAATTAGTGAGGGCAAGATAAAGTGCTAGCTCCAATTAATTGGGGTTCAATTCTTTCACTGAAGTTACTGTCATGGTCTCATCCTGCAGAGATATTTTTGTGCCGACTTGGATTGCTGCACGGTATAAGTCGGCGGCACAAAGGCAAACTTTTGTACATGAGTAGGTAGTGCACTGGCACAGTGGCATGCACGAATCCAAGGCAGTGATGTGCTAGCTTGATTCAGACATGTAACCGAATCCTGCACTGCAGTTTGATCCAGTGAAAAGTATGAACTCAAGGAGAACACTTTCCATTGCTGCTAGCTTGATATTTTTGCGTTAAATATGTTGATCTGGTAAACGGTGGAGCATGTATTACAGTAGGTAGGTTCCCTTGTTTTATTCTTTACTGATGCTCCTACCGGGGGGAAATAGCACCCCTTGTTTTTTTTTAAAGCACCTTTCAATATTCTAATACTATCCGCGCTCACATCCACTTTTTCTTCTTGTTCTAACTGAGAACAATCTGAACATCTAGGCTCATTTCTTTGATCAGCTAGTTTAATGATCTGCAGAAAGAAGTAAATGAAAGTGCAAACTTCTCAAGAAAAGAACAGATGCCAAAGTAAGAAACTGTAGTAGTAGAATCCACATGGATGTTCCCAAACACTGCCTTCAATTTCTCAAACCTGACGAAACCAAAATATACCATGAAAAGTAAGGGAAAGAAAACCTTTGTCCCGTAATTGGTTGTCCCGTTTTAACTGATCTCAGAGTCAACTTCGGGGACCCTCTCTGCCTTCCAAAAAAAAAGAAGTCGACTTGTCCATCCAAGACTGTAAATCCGCATCGTGATTCATGCACTGGGAGACCACACACAAAAATCATGCATTCCTAGGAAAAATGGCACAATTGGCAGGCAGACCGTGGTCAATTCCGAAACTGGCTCGGCTCGAAACGCAACGACAAAAACATCTCCACGACTCGCTGGACAGACGCCGCATGGCAGAAGTCACGGCCGGCGACCGCGACGCTTCACGTCGCGCCCGACCGACGCGACAGGACGTGGGCCCCAGCTCTGCACGCGCGACAACCGTGCTGTCGCCCTGGGCGAGCGCGACAGGAGCCCTGCTCCACTACTTTCGGCGCACGATGAGACGCGGCGACGGGACGTCGCTTTGGGCAGGCGCGATGCTTTTGGCCGGCTGCTCCGAGCGCCTGAAATCTTCAAAATAGCCCCCCTTCTCCCTGCGCCTCTCAAATCTCACTCTCTTCACTTCTTTTCTCCCATACGCGCTGCTGTGCTCTTCTCCATTCACTTGCTGCTAGAAGTGGTCCAGAGGAAGAAGGAGAAAAGGATAGAAAGGAAAGAAGGAAAAATGAGGTAAGTAAACTTAAAATTAGCATTTTGTTTAGTACAATATATTGTAGATCAAGTGACAAGCTTGAAGTGGAGTTAATTTTTTCAATAATGATAATGATAAGTTGTTACATTAGTCAAAAAATTAGCTAAACAATAATACTAGACATGGCAGTTAAACTTTAATGCACTGTTATTTCATGTTATATAATTGATATGGAGAACTATAGTAATAGTGGCTTAGTTATTAATTTGTAAACTTTAGCACGTTGTTATTTCGTGTGATATAATTAGTATAGACAACTATAGTTAATATTGTCATGTTTGTTCATATTGTAATGATTAATATTAGGAGAAGAAAATAGAGAGAAGAGAAGAGGAAATGCCGTAATCATAGTTCAAATTAGCGGTTCTGTTGGTACAAAAAATTATTGATGAAGTGAGAAGCTTCAACTTCAGGTAATTTTTATTTCCATGATAATAATGATTAGATTTTTGGTAGTAAAAAATTAGCTAAATACCAATATTAGACATGGTAGTGATATTTTATATGTGCAAATAATAGAAGTGATATTTTGAATGAAAATGAAAGAAATACTATATAGGAATATTTTATATATACAAATATCTAGGAGCACATGTTAATAATAATCAGTGTCATGTAAGGCATTTTTTACGATTTAGTTAAAATTCATAAAATATTAAACTACGTAAAACATTATGTAGGTACATTAAAATTAAAGTGGATAATATGTAGCGATTTATGAAGTGGTTACATATAGTTAAGCAATTAGTGTAATTAAAAATATAGGTATAGATTATTTGTATTTGAAATATTAGTGAAAGAGTTATTAATTAAGTGGCTGATAGCATATTTTGCCCCCTTTATACCTTAAAGCAAATTTCGTAGATGCCTTTGTTAACATATATTTTGTGAACCTACTTGATGAAATGAGATGCAACACATGGTAGTGATATTACATGTTGAAGTACATAGGTTCCATTTACATGTTAGAGTAGCAAAATGTTGTTATTTAAAATATGTTGCGTGTATACATAGGTACGATGAATTGTTAGTGTTCTATGGTGGAAACGTAGTGCGGGATGGGCCTTCCGGGCTAGATCTATCACAATGCCAATACAAGATTGCACAAATTGAAGCGTTGGAGGAGATAAGCCTGTTGGACCTGAGGAGGTGCATACGCCGTGAGTTCGATCGAGAGACAACACGCAAGAAGCTTGTAATTGAGGCAGTAACGTGTAGGAGTCCGGATAAAGGGTTATGTGACCCCTTCTGGGAGCTACACAAGGTGACCGGCAATGCATCTTGGGCTGGGTACATGTGGATTGCAAGCATTCCTAGAGCCGCGATGTACGGCCGACCGATGGTGTATGTTAAGTTTGTTGAGAGGCCTCTATTGTTGAGCGGTGAAGAAGGCTGCAGTGTAGTTGGAGAGGGACAACTTGCTACTATAGGAGTAACTGAAGCAGTGATAGAGGGCAATCCCATGGCAGTTGAAGATCAGTTCATCATGAATAAAAATATTGGTACGTTCTGGTCAAGTCGTATCAACTGCTATGAAATCATACCAAACATGATGAATGCATTGGATGACGATGAAGAGGCCAATGAAGAATCATATGACAGTGCAGAGGGAGAGGGTGGTGGCCCTAGTCAAACAGTAGTAGCGGCAGAAATGGATGAACTGAGTATGCAACGACTAGCCATCTCGCTAATAGAGAGCTCGTGACCAAAGTTCATGAGTAAGTCAGAATCGAACTTCATAAACATTTTAATTTATTTATGATGCTCTTCGTAATAACCTTTGTCCTGTCATATTTGTAGCACAGGCAGGACAGGAAAGGCAGAAAGGACGACGATTGGAGGGAGGTGCAACGCGTATGGAAGGACACATGGGATAATAGGGCTGCACTTGAGGTCACACCGGAAGAACGGTAAATAAGTTTCTTTTGTGGACACAATTATGTAACTGTGGATGATTACAATATGAAGTTATATGCAGGCCATACGACGAGCGCACTTATGACGAATACTTACGCTACTATGTGCCGAGGACGTGCACTAGGCTCACTTCTACTCCACTAGAGAGACCAGCTTCTGTCACGCATTCAAAGCAACTACGGATAGAGATGGATCGGCACAGAGCTTCGGTTTGTGATGACACGGTAAGAAATCGTATCAACTGTGAGTTAGGAATTTCAACCCTCAAATACATGGCAATCTTTGCATGCAGTTTGATAGGGCATTACGCATTCAGGATACTGCCGCCACCATCATTCGCACAAGCCATAATCAGGACCCCTCCCTTATACAGAAGGTGAAGCAAATATACGAAGATGCAAAGAGTATTTTGAAGAATTTGAGATGCGGTCGGTCCGATGACATAATACCGGGTGCTTTCAACATACCAGAGCAGAGGTCCGCGCGTCCAAGTGAGGCACGATTAAGCCTGGCTCGTCAAAGTGAGGCACGACCAAGTCAGGCCGGTGCTTCGCGTTCAGCTTCTGGACGTCGAGATCGAGAGGTATGTCTTTTCAATCGTCGGAGGTTAACTCAATCGTATTGATGTAAACTTGACCGTACTGCTTGCGTTCGTAGCCGGCCGTACGAGCTGACATGACGCTCATGCGAAACTCGTCTTGGAGAGCTGGTATAGGACTCCGAGGACGCATGAGCAGGGCCAGAGGTCTCAGGGAAGGGCACTTAGAGAGGTATGTCATTTATATTGAATAAGGTTACCTTCTGCATGTAATCTTAATACGATACTCCGTGGACATACTGATGTTTACTTAACCTTGTTGCCTACGTTTGAAGTCTTCCATACGCCCTTACACAACGCTCATGAGAGACCCATCTAGGACAGCTGGTACAGGTCCTCTGAGGATGCACGAGCAGGGCCGGAGCTCTCAGGGTGGTGCACTAAGAGAGGTATGTCATTTACATTTTTTGTAATTACCTAATGCATGTAGGCTTCATACGAGTTTGTGACGCATAATGAAATGGTTGTGCCGGACCAGCAAGGTCAGAGCTCTATGGGAGGCTCAAGTAGAGAGGTATGTGTACTGATATATAGGTGAAGCAATGAAGTTAGGATACAATATACTTTTCAAATTTTATCCTACGTACATTATTTTCTATCTTTTGATCAGTAAAGAAAATAAATGCTAAATTTATTCTTGCTATGCAATTTATCACTTTATCGCCTCGGTACGACATGGAATCCCCGTACGAGCAGGGCCAGAGCTCTCAAGGAGGTCCAAGCGGAGAGATACTAAATTTTAAATTTAAAGTAGCAACTCTTTGCTTAAATTAAATCTTACACATTTAATTACGAATATTTTTTGCAGACAGTACACCACCTCGATTCGCCGATGGACGATAGTGCCTTTCCCGTGCGGAACCCATATTTTCATTCAAATATTCAATACCAGCCCCTCATTGGAGGACCTATTTACGAGGGTGGTTCGTCCCGCGATATGGCGGAGGGCTCTCAGTGTCATCACTGGATAGACAATTTGTTTCAAGCTGACGAGTTTCATTACAACCAGATTCCTACACAGCCGGCTCCTACGCAGGACAGTCATCAAACTCCGCCCTACAATCTCCGGACCAACCCAACACCGCAGTCACAGTTCACCTTCTCATGTGATCACATGCCACCAAGGCATAAGAGAGGAAGAGGCTGATTATCGCTAATTTGTTTATTTCTATTTAATATGTAACATTTTTCTCCTTTGTGGTTTTTTTGTTAAATATGTAATCTTGTACCCTTTCTTTATTTAACTAGAACCATCTGCCATTGTCATCTACATCGTATGCATATTTCCAACACTAAATATTTTTCCACACCGCGTGCGCTGGCTTGTCACTTATTATTAATCCCTTAGTTTTTTTTCGTAACGTTATTCTCCTCCTCTATCTACTATTTGTTTCTTATTCTATTATTTGTTTTCTTTTAATATTGTTTTTTCTTCTCGTAAAATGACAATTGAATCAAATAAATCTAAATTAATTTCAAAAGTGGCCCGGAAGGGCACGCAAATGGGCTGGTCGGCTCGACGTCACGCGCGGCCGATGCGATGGGCTTGGCGTCGCGCTCGGCCGAGGCGATTGGGCTGGCGTCGCGCCCGGCTGAGGCGATTGGGCTGGCGTCGTGCTGGGCCCACTCCTGTCACGCCCGGCGAAAGCGACCGGAGGCCGTCGCGGTGCACGAGCGCGACAGGGGACACGCGCCCCCTATCCGGCCCGTCGCGTGGTTACATCCGCCATTTTAATCGCAGCCAGGCCACTTTGGGCGTTGACGAGCGAGAGCTATATTTGACATTTTCCCTGCATTCCTATGCAACCTGCACAGATTTTAAAAGCAAAATATTTTTGTGATGGTGATGTGCTTAAAGCCAAGCACAAGAAATGTATGTCATATAATTGGAGAAGTATTCTAAAAGGCATACGACTTTTGAAACAAGGTATAATGTGGAGAATTGGGGATGGCTCAAAAGTGCAAATCTGATCTGATCCGTGGCTCCCAAGGGAACGCTCACGATATATTACCTCAACCAAAAGAAATTGTCTGCTCCAGAGAGTGGATGAGCTTATAGACCCAATGACAGGTCAGTGGGAGTTTCCAATCTTATTGGAGCAAACTTTCTGTGCAGAAGAAGTTGATATAATCCGGCGCATTCCCCTGAGAGAGGATATGGATGACTACATAGCATGGTTCTATGATCATAAATGTCTTTTTTCTTGAAATCAGCATATAAAGTTTTTATGCAGGAACAAAGAAGGCAAATGGGCCAATTAGAGAACTCCTTGGCCGGACAGGATGCTTTTAAATGGAAGAAAATTTGAGAGGGACGCATTCCGAATAAATTGAAGCACTTTTTATGGCGCTTCGCCCATAATATTTTATAGCTGCGCATGAATATTAGTAGAAAGGGGATTAAGCTGGATACAATATGCATTTTGTGAAACGGATTAAATAAAGATGGATGCCATCTATTCTTCAAATGCAAGGCTGCCAAATGCTGCTGGAGAATGATGTTACTTGAGGATGTAAGAATTAAACTGGCTCAATGTCCTTCTTCCCAGTATGTTCTCGAAACAATCTGGGAATTACCAGAAGATACTCAGTTAAAGGTAATCATATTTCTTTGGCGTTGGTGGTGTATGAGGAACAAGGTGGTCAATGGGGAAGGGCTTTCCTCAGATGAGGTGGCCTTCTTAGTTGCTTTCCATTTTCAAGACTTTAAGACAAATCTCTTGAAAGAAAGAACAGGAAAAATACAGACTCAAACAAAAATTTGGTGCCCTCCAAGTGAAGGGAAATTGAAGATTAACATTGATGGATCCTATATACTAAAAAAGGGTACAGGTGGTTGGGGTGTAGTCTTGAGAGATTTTTATGAGGAAGTCTTGATGGCTGCAGCAGGACATCTTCCGTTTATTCAGAATGCTCATCAATCGGAGGCTATGGCAGCACTCAATGCTTTGCAAATTGCCACTAGTATGGGGATTCAACGAGTCATATTAGAGAGTGACGCCATAAACCTGTGTACATCTCTGAATGGGCAAGAAGATAATGGTATCAATGGTGTCATGCTAAAAGAAACAAAATACCTGATGTTAACTAGCTTTAGCAGAGTTGATGTTTCCTTTTGTCCTAGAAACTGTAATGTTCTAGCTCATGAACTTGCAGGATTTAGTTTGATGTCTGACTCTTCATGTCCTTCCGTGTGGCGTGAAGAATTTCTAGAGTTTGTAATTAGATTGGCAGCTAGCGATTTGTCTAGCGTGCCTAGTTAATGAAATCATATACTTTCAGAAAAAAAAACTCTACGTTCGTGATCGAAGCGAACACCATACCAACGGCAGACACGGCAACTCCGCGACACCGACACCCTCGTAACAAAAACAGCAAGTCCTCATATGTGACTGTCATTTCCAACGTTGTCAAGAGCTCCACTCCTACTCCGGCTCACCACTCCGATGGCGCTCCGGCTCCTGCTTGCCGTGGCCTTCGCCGTACTTGCACCGTCTCCGGCGGCAGCGGGTGGTCCAGCGCTGGGTGTGAACTACGGCCAGGTCGCGGACAACTTGCCGTCGCCGCAGGCCGCGGCCGTGCTCCTTCGCGCGCTGAACGCCACCAGAGTCAAGCTCTACGACGCGGACGCGCGCGTGCTCAGCGCGTTCGCGGGCTCCGGCGCCGAATTCACCGTCGGTGTCCCGGACAACCTCGTCCCGCGGCTGGCAGCGGACCCCTCGGCCGCCACCGCGTGGGTCCGTGCCAACATCCTGCCCCACCTCCCGGCGACGTCAATCACCGCCGTTACGGTCGGCAACGAGGTGCTCACCGGAACGGATAATACCATGCTCCGCTCCCTCCTCCCTGCCATGCAGTCGCTCCACGCGGCTCTGGCGGCATGCAAGATCACCTCCCACGTGGCCGTCACCACCGCGCATTCCCTCGCCGTGCTGTCCTCCTCGTTCCCGCCCTCCTCCGCGGCCTTCCGCCACGACCTCCTGCCGTACATGACTCCACTCCTCGGCTTCCTCGCCAAGACCAACTCTCCGTTCCTCATCAACGCGTACCCTTACTTCGCTTACAAGGCCGACCCGGACCGCGTCAACCTCAACTACGTGCTGTTCGAGTCCAACGCCGGCGTCGTGGACCCGGCCACGGCGCTGCACTACGACAACATGCTGCATGCGCAGGTGGACGCCGTGCGCGCGGCGATATGCAATGCCAACTACGGCAAGTCGGTGGAGATACGGGTGTCGGAGACCGGGTGGCCGTCGCAGGGGGACGACGACGAGGCCGGGGCCACGCTGCAGAATGCGGCGAGGTATAACGGCAACCTGATGAGGTTGGTGGCGCTGGGGAAGGGGACGCCTGCCGCGCCCGACGAGGCGCTGCAGGTGTACGTGTTCGCGCTGTTCAACGAGAACCTGAAGCCCGGGCCGGCGTCCGAGCGGCATTACGGGTTGTTCAAGCCAGACGGCACGGCGGCGTACGATGTCGGAGTCAAGGCGCCATCGATCGGAGGTTGGAAGGGGAGAGGCAGTGGCAACGGCACCAGTGGTGGCGCCGGGCTGGTTGTGGCGGAAGGGCCAGGCGGGGCGGACGGGGTAGGTCCGGGCACTGGATACTACACTATTTCTGCGGCCACACACAAGGTGCGTGATTACACGTCGTAACGCATACTCAGTTGCTTGTCAACTTCGTTAGTAGTTGATTAACTTATATTAGTTGTATTTGATAGAAGCAGAGTATAACTATGCAGTGGTGTCACTGTTCATGACTATACTAACTATAATTGGTACTGCATGATGTTGGTACCTTAGTGTAGCCAGAAACGCTGATTAGTATGTGAAGTTGCACATTTGTACTATGCAGTTGCTTTGGAACACATTTGCTTTTCGACTTACAAAAATTAATGAAAGATGCCATGCTGTTAGATCATGCTCATTCTGTTCTTACCAAAAATAAATAAATAAAGGATTTCCTCGTCAAGTGGGTAATCACGCTTTGCACTAGTAAGGTTGCCGTGTGTTGTTCCAGCATACCAGAGCAGTGCAATTTATACTAGCCCTCCTTTACAAGTAATGCTTTTCTTTTCCCTTTTGAATTGTCTATCATGCATGCCTCTTTCTCCATAGGTGAAGAGGTGGCGCTGCATGGAAAGCTTGCCGATGGCCATCGTCCTCGTCATGGTGTCCGGGCTCTGTTGTTCATGACGACCTGGAGGCTATATAGAGAGAGAAATTACAGATTGCAAACAAGGACAAAGTGAGGCGTGATATTGATTCATTGATGATTGTTTTTGTGCTTTAGCTGTGTAGAAGAAGAGATATAGCTGATATAACATCGATACTACATTGTTGCTCCGGCTCCAATTGATAGCATGGTCATATGTCTGAGTGCTACTTTATATTCTTAGAACCTGTTTACATGGGCTTTGCCTTCGTTGGGAGCCTGTTTCGACGCCTCTACATGTTGTTGCACGCGCACACGGTGGGCTTAGAATTAAGTTATAAACGTCCGCACACCCGAGCCGGCATGATCGGGCCAACAGGCCCGCATCCTCTTGAAACGCTAATAAGGCCGCACCGAGCGAAACGCCATTGTTTGTTCGCCAGGTCGAGTCTCCTCCGTCACCATGGCTCCACAGGACCGCAGCTGCGCACGCCGCACGGTAGACGGGCGAGAGCGACGCGGCAGCCGCCGATAAGGTTCGTCGGTTATCTTTTCTTCCTAGGCCTCATGCGCGCGTCCTTTTCCCCCCGTGAGACGGACCTCCCAGCTCTGTCGACAAAAAGGAGGTGCGTCACTCTCCTCCCCCCTCGCTATGCCTTGGCGCCTTTCGTAGATTTCAGTTTGGTTGGTGCGCAGACGCAGATGGACTACAGACTACATATAGCTAGGCCTTCCAAGAATGCCGCGTGCGTTTAGTATTGCACTGGTCCTCAGTTTCATCGTTTTCTTTTCTTTCTTTCTTTCTTTCTTTCATTTGTTTTGTTTGTTTGTCTTTTTTCTTTGGGCGGGAAGGTCCTTGTCCGATAACGACCGTTAACTGTTGAAATTCAAGCCCGACTATAAATCTCTTGACCCTCACGGACCAGGAACTAGTGGGCCTCTAATAACCCAATGCCGGACTCAGTGGGCAAGTCAAGAAGATGGCCTGCAATGGTAATTGCTGGGGCCTTCTTTGGTGAGCTGGAGAACATTAGATTTCAAACTGTACAGTTAATTTAGTGTGCCTTCAACTATACAGTATTCAACAACCATTTTAGTATCCTTCACTAAAATAGGAGGAAGAAAACAAACAAGCTCATGCTTTCCATAATCAATAAGTTGTCTCCAATTTTGGAATCGTAAAGTACACATTTTTTTTAAGATAACGAAAGAGTACATCTTCCAGCCTATGCTTATTAAGATGCACATAACTATTCATTTATTATAAAGTTTTAAGCAAAAGATGAAAAAGTAAGTTTAACAAGCCATATAAAGTTTAAAACAGAAGGCTCAGGCAACGTGCAGCCTGTTGCTAAATCTCCACCCACGCACGGTGAAGGAGCTCCCATGACCACGAGCTCTAGAAATTTGCATGCAGCTTGCACATCGTCTTGCGCTTCGGGCCCTGGAGCAGGGACCATGATCAAAGCAAATTTGTGCATATGTAGAAATTTTTCTTATCAACTACAATATCATTTAGATGTAGCAAAATTGACCAAAGAGCTGTAGCCCCAATCAATATTTGAGCCCCTACTTCTGCCCTCAAACCTATTCACCAATTTCCAAATATATTTACAATACTAAGTGGAGATAGATTAGAAGGCGTTTTGTATAATGCGCCATGTCAAACGAGTAAATTGATAATCAAAGAAGAGATGATATATGGTTTTATCGTTGTTACAAAAATAATATTATTAGCTGCTGGTCCAATTTCTGCTTCAAAATCTTTTGTCAAGATCACTCCTCTCTATGTAAGTACCACAAATCTTTTTCAATCTAACTTAAACGTCTGATACATTAAGGTGGCGGCCAAGAAAGTAATCCTTTGGTTTTGGAGATTAAATACGTTTTTGCGTGAAGTTGCTTAAGAATATTTTTGCATCTAACTTTCGTGCTGTATGTAAATAATAAATTGTCCCTCTTCGTTGTTAGGAGGTTAAGGTTGTGTGTTTGTTCTCTTTGGCGCCTTGTGAATTAGTCTTAGAATAGGATTGTAAAATATATGGAGCATGGACGTTAAGATTCTCATGTTTCGATTAATTAATATATAATATGGACATGGTTGATATATCTTTTCGTCCTCAACACGAAACTAACGAGAGGACCAATGTTTTCACCTTACCAGAAAGATTGTCTTGCCTGAAATGTACAACAAGCATGCCACATGCAATGTGGATTTTGGGTCCTTCCACACAAAACAGATTGTACTAGTATCTGGGCAGGTAAGGGACATTATTTTGATGTAATGGATGGTACTACGTACTGCTAGCATGTATACTGGCTAATTAGGAGTCTTTGTCTATCCACCGAAAGGAAACTTCTTGGATATGCAAATACTAGCTAGCCTCGGTAGGTATATGCATGTCATACTCTTTTACCTACAATTTTATACTCTCTCACATGATGCATGGCGCAAAGTTCGGTTGGGTTTCTACATCAATTAATCCTCGGTGAATTCATCGTTGTCTACCACCGTGCATGGCGGCATGCAAAATGCATGCTCCTGTCACCAAATTCTCTCATGCATGCATCCATGCATATAATACCACACAATAATTAATGTGCTCCACATCGGCTGAGCACGTCATCTACTGATTCCCCGAGGCATGAAGGTACATCCATGATACACGTGTGACAGGCTCTCTTAATTCTCCCTGGAGCAGTACAAAAGGGGCTAAAGGTGTCGACGAGAAACAAAACCAAGATCGCGTAAGATTTTTACACCACCAATTGACCGCGATAGGGCGATAAAAGTATATTTGTACGTGTGGCACGAGGCTGTCGTCGAACCCTCTACAATATTTCAACACGACGAGCGAGATTGCTAAAAGCAGTGCTTGATGGTCTGCCCTCACATCGATCTCCCTTTTTTCGCAATTGCTCCAAATATCAACACAAAACAGCAGGAGGGGCCAAAGACATCTGCCTTTTTCTCAACTATTTTCCTCTTGTCATGACACGAGAGACAACCAGGAGCGAATCTACGTGTATCAGCTGGGGTCAAGCGACACCGACGACATGTAGCTCATCCCATATAGTCATTATTGAGTATTTAGCTGGTAACTCTAATGAATATTTGTGTATTAACTCTAGCAACCCGGCAAGCAACTACTTCATTGGCACACCCGAGGATACCTTTTCCTGGATCGGCCCCTGGAGACAACGATCTCCATCCAAACACAAGGAAACGATTTTTTCTTGAAAGGAGCACGCAAAAAGAAATGAACTCATTGATGACGATCGATCACAATAATGCACGTATGCACACGGTGGTTTATGATATGATCAGAATAGAAATCACACCTCATTGCACTAGAAAAGGATTTTTATAATAAGCTATAGGTTTACAGTAGTATTAACAATATATATGCTCTCTCCTACCACGCCGTCCTTTCAATTCTTTAATTCTTCTTTTGTTTCACATCATGAACAGCTCCGATCTTGAGTCTTACGTCGCGTTGTCTCTCTGGAATTATTCACGTACGTACAATACCGGCCATGCACGCACGCACGCACGCACGCATGCATGTAGAGATAGAGTTAGTAGTGCGTGCATACGGCATGTCTCACTTTGATAATTATACGTTATTCATCGTCAAGTCCGCGTGTAGCGACGACACCGACCGCGCCAGGCTCCATAGGTCGCCGTCGCCGGCTGCGGAGGAGAAAGCGGTGGCGTTGTGCTCGTCGACGAAGAAGGACATGCTGCTCTTGGACGCGTCGGAGAGGCCGTTGAGCTCGTACGCCGAGAGCCGGTCGAGCGTGTCCCAGTCGGTGATCCCCGAAGCGTCGGTGGCGTCACCGTACCCGACCGTGTTCGGCGCTAGGATCCCGCCGGCGACGTGCTCGAGGGGCGGAAGCTTCATGAACTTCCCATATAGAGTACTGTTGGGACATGCAGTAGTATTGGTGAGGTGATCCTGCGCTGCAGCGTTGGTCTCCCGCTTGCAGGACCGGCCCATGTACTGGAGGATATGGTCGAGCGCGTCATCGCTGGCGGAGTAGTGGAGCTGCATCTGCGCCTTGACGTGGTCGCTGACGGTGATCGTCGAGCAGTTACTCGGGCTGCTCTCCATGGCGGCGGCCAGCTTGGCCGCCGTGTGGCTTGCCGCGGCGGCGGCGCTGCTCTGGCCTTGGTGCACGAGGTTCTTCTTCTTGAACACCCTGCAGATCACCCAACCTTCCTCCTGCGCCGATTGGTCTCCGGCCACGCCGCGCATCTGCTCACAAAACCGTGACATTAGTTCGCGTGAGATCGGTGAAAGACGAACGAATCATTTGACTAATCAAGTTGTTTCTGAGAGGGAATTGATTAACCAAGTGCGTACGTGCTTACAAGTAATTAGTGACTTATTAGGTGAGTCCAGTGTGTCATGGACTCATGGTGTTGAATTTTCCATGAAGGGTCTAAAGGCGATCTAACGAAGCATCCAAAGGTACTTATTGCAGGTCTGTTATTTGTACAAAAAGAAGTTACTATAGAGTAGCTAGCCAAGAATCGTATGCATGATTTTCCATGAGCTACCCGAGCCAGCTCAAAAGCTACATCAATCTCCATTCACGTAGTGTTGACCTCTAGAAAAGAGATGGACGGTTGTCATAAGCTGGTGTCTACGCGTGCAAAGGTCCACTATTCTATTCCTTTCGTTAACTGGCACATATGTACAGTAGTTGTCCATATTTGTTGAGTAGTAGTGGTAGGAGTACGCGTGTGTGTGTGTGAGTGTGTGTGTGTCAGGATGGGATCCTGTCAAGTACGTACGGGTTCGTTCGGTTGGGTCGTATGGGGCATGTCATGTGTTTTGATCTTGCTGGTGCGCAGATTCTCCTGCCTTGGCTTGACCCCAAAATGCCCGCACCTAACCAACTCAACCTATCACTCGCATATGCCTCGGCTAGCCTGCCCCTCCTTCCTAGCTGTAGTAGCAGCAGCAGCAGCTTTGTTCCTTCACAAGTACTGAACCTACCCACTACCATCTTTCCCCTTTTCTGACAGCGAGTGAAAGCTCCACCCCCACTCGCAAACCATGTCCCATTTCCAACCACCAGTTAGCTACACGTGTACGACAAATGCGTGAACACAATCTTCACTAGCCTCTGTCGTGTTTGTACAGTAGCATCTTGCGTGTGTGTACGTACGTACGTACGTGCATGTTGCATCTAGACTATCCCCATCTGTCGGCCAGCGTGCATGCAAGTATATGGAGTGATATAAATCATGTAGATATGCATGTGTAGTACGTACGGGGGATGAGGAGCCGGCGCCGGAGTAGTAGGGGTCGACGGCGGCGGGGTGCGTGTCGTCGAGGCGGTACTCGTGCATGATCCAGTCAGACTTCTGGCCGTGCGGGGCGCGGCCCTTGTAGAAGACGAGCGTCTTGCGCATGCCTATGCGCTTGAAGTTGCTGTAGATGGCCTTGTCCCGCCCCGTGGCCTTCCAGAACCCCGCCGCTGTAGCCCGGTTTGTCCGTGTCCCCGTCGGGTACTTCTTATCCTTGTGGCTGAAGAAGTACCAGTCGTTCTGCGGCCCCGACCCGATCTTGCACCGCTCTGCAACATCCATCCATGACGGACGCGTGTGAATTTTTCTCTCATGTGTAGTACATGCAAGTGTGCAGCATTGTGCAATGAGTGTGTACCTTGGATATCCCATGGCTCAAGCTTGTTGAGATCGACGTCGCGGATGACGTCGAGGTCGATGCGCTCCGAGGCCACCTTCTTCTTGAGGTAGTAGGTCAGGAGCTCCTCCTCCGTCGGGTGGAACCGGAACCCTGGCGGCACGACGGACTGCCCGTTCACCGAGATGCTCATACTCTCGATCGGTCTCTGGTTAGCTACCAATAGCTAGCTAACTCACACAGTACGTACGTGCCGGGGGTCAAAACGACAGGAGAACAGGATAAGAAGACACTGTAGCTAGAGTACAATGCTCTATCTAGCTAGCTAGCTACCATTGAGATGGAAGGAAATTGAGAAGGAAGCTGGGAGGGAGGGAATTAAGTTGCTGGTGATGGGGTACAAGGAAACAAGCTACAATGGAGGTGGTTATATATAGCAATTGACACTGCCTAGTGGGATTAGTTTCGCGAGGTTAGGGAAGTGCCACCAACCTTGAGAGAGAGAGAGAAACAAAGGCGTGGTCCCCGGCCGGGAAAGAGAGGGAAAGAAATGGAGGAGAGAGAGGGAGGAGGAGGAGGAGAGGGAATAGGAAGGGTGTGCATATGAGGGGAGAGAAGGGAGGGGGGGGCAACATCCAGTGCCATGACACACGACCTTAAAAATCTCTAGGAAAGGCACAGGCGCCCGAAACTGCTTTGCATCACGCGGCCGGGAAAATCAGGTAGCATGTGTGCACTAGCATGGCCAGCATAACCACCGCAGCACCCACTGCAACAACGATAACAGCAACAGCAACAGAAAGGATGAGCTGTTTTTTTATTATGTTCAAGATATTGCGACGAAAAAAAGAACTAGTTTTGTTTGGACCGTCTTAGCCAGCCGTGGAGGCTATTGGAGAAGAAAGCAAACAATGAAACAGCTTTTTGACTTGTTCCAGAAAACGATAAAGAAATGTGCATAACTTTGCAGTTCAGTTGTACGTGGTGTTCGATCTTTCGGAAATGTGTCTCCTACTTCTTTTTCCTTCAAGAGCCAAAAGCCCGAGATGGAGATTACAATCGATAGAAATAATTGTCTTCGAAACTAATTGCTAGCGTAAGTCGTCATAAGATAACAATGGGTGTTGACTTTATAGTTTCAGGTTATATACTGTCAATTAATTGACAAAAATGGCATAGAAAAGAATATATATTGCTAGTAATTTTTTAGTACTAACTGTTTGTATGCATGCTTTCCTGTACATTTCTCTCTCATATAATAAGTTCCTTATTATCACTTTTTAAAAATGGTAATATATGTACGAAGAGATGCTGGCTGGAACTTTCGACTGTGTGATTTACTACTACAGATCAGATCATTACATACGGCTTATCACAGACGCAGAGGCCGCGATCGTCTGACATTTTTCACATCTCAGGCGGGACGATATAATAACCCACCTGTGATGAATTGAGAGAAAATCATCATCTGTGATGAATAAAATATCACAAACGGTCGGTTTTTCGAAGAAGTCGTCTGTGAACCAACTGTCTGTGATGATCATCATAAACGGCCACACTTCAAACCGTTTGAGATGTCATAGACTCGTTTTTATTAAGTGATTTAACCGTTTGTGATGACCGACCGACCCACATTAAAGACCCTGCCAGATATGGATCTATTTTAGATCAAGATCTATTTTGTGAACTTGATCCGATTGGGCGATTTGGCAATTTTGAGGCGATTTCACCACACACATTGGGTGGAGATCTACTACTACTTGGCCATGTAACTTAACTTAATCATTGCTTTATGCTTAATGGTTATTTTTAAATTGAGGGTACAAAGAGGATTATTTTGATCTAGCTAAATGAGATATATAGTTGATGATGATGTTTGGGTTTTTACAAGCACATGAGGAAAGAAGAGGGGTGGTGAAGATTATACATGGTTTAAATTTAGTTTAGCTAGCTAGCTACAGTTAGGGCAATTACGGTTATTAATTAGGATGTAATTAATTATTGTCTAGCTCATAGAGAGATTATGAAGATGTGGTTAAAAATTGAAATGTAGTTTTTGATGGAAAAATGTTTGTGAATTGGATATTTTGTAGATTTATGTATGCTTTCTATGTAGATAGAGAGAAGTTGGATGTACAATCAGTACTGTGTGTCGTGGGAGTGCATTGATGAAGTGTATGAATTTTTAAGAGCCGCCAAGGATGATATGTTGAGAAAGAGTCAGGAGTTTATGCCATGTCCATGCATCAATTGCAAGAACTAAAAGATGTGGAATAACCAAGGCTAGATCCAAGGACACTTTCGGAGGGGTTTCGTGGAGGGTTACACTCATGGGATCAGTCATGGTGAAGAACTAATAATATAGGAAAGCAATGCAGTCAATGAAATGCTGGTTAATGATGTCGATTCTGAATTCGATGATGAAGATATGTTGTCCAATGACGACTATGATATGGATTAGATATTGCATGATACAGAAGGGAATGACTAAGTGGGAAAGAATATGATAAATTTCTGGCCTTGTTGGAGGAACCGGAGAAATCTTTATACGAGGGGTGCAAGTCAAAACACACCAAGTTGTCGTCCATTCTTGAACTTCTCAAATTGAAGGCAACTGGTGGTTCAACAAATATATCGCATCACTGTTAAATCCCGTATAGGACATGCTTCCAGAAAATAGATGTCTACAACCACTTATAAAGCCAAAAATGTGCTTTGTCCTCAGTAATGGAAGTAGAAAGAATTAATACATGCATGTCTAAACGATTATATCATCTTCTGTAAAGTGTATGAAAACTTGCATGTATGTCTAGTGTGCAAGACATCCGATACAAGTAGTGTAAGAATGAAGATGATGACACGGAGGGCAACGAGGTGACGATAGGACCTCCGGCTAAGGTCCTAAACATGAGGGATGTGAAATTGCTACGCTGGCATGTAGAGGGGCATAAGGATGATGGAAAGCCAAGACATCCTGCTGATGCTATCCAGTGGAGAAACATCGATAGAAAAGTATCTAACTTTTGGTGCAAAACCGAGTAATTTAAGGTTTGGATTAAGTACAGATGAAATGAATCTACTTGATAACATGAGCGGTCGACACAACATTTGGCCTATGGCTTTGTGTATCTATAACCTTCCTGCTTGGTTGTGTATGAAGCTGAAGTACATTATGCTATCGATACTTATCTAAGGACCGAAACAAACTGGCAACGACATTGATGTGTACCTAGCATTGCTGATGGAAGATCTACAAACACTCTGGAATGAAGGGTTAAAAGTATGGGATGCAGACAAACGAGAGAATTTTTGATTACACACCTTGCTCTTTTTAACAACTAATGACTATCTTGCCTTAGGTAACCTATCAGGCTTTAGTATAAGAGGAGCCAACGCATGTGCTCATTGCTTGGATGATACAACGAGTGTGTGGCTAAACAACTTGCCGAAAACCATGTACATGTGTCACCAAATGTTCCTCCGGAGGAATCACTCGTACCGCAAACTGATGAAACAATTCAATGGATGAATGGAGATAGATCCAATTTCGAGGCCCAAAAGCAGGAAATATGCCTATGGTATGAATAAGGATATATATGCTATTATTGGAAAGGAAGATAAATTGAGAAAGGATATCTCATAGAAGAAATTGATATTTTGGGAATTAGCTTACTGGGAAGACTTGGAAGTTTGCCACTGCATTGACATGATGGATGTAGAGAAGAATGTTTGTGACAGCTTGATTAGTCTCTTGCTGAACATTCTAGACAAAATAAAGGATGGCGTGAAGACAAGGCTTGACCAGGTCGATTAGGCATTAGGCCTAAGTTAGCACCTGTGAAGACTACTAAAGGCCAAACATTTCTTCCCCCTGCTTATTACACTCTGTCCAAGAGCGAAAGGATTGAACTTTTCCAAAGCTTGCATAGTGTGAAAGTTCCATCGGGTTACTCCGCAAACATCATCAAACTTGTTTCGATGCAAGATCTGAAATTAATTAGCATGAAGTCTCATGATTGTCATGCGCTGATGACATAGATCTACCCATTGATATTAGAGGTGTTCTGCCAACCAAGGTTCGAGAGGCAATCATGAGGCTTTGTCATTTCTTTAACATAATTTCTCATAAGGTCATAGATCCTAAAGGACAAGACACTCCTCAAGAAGAGCTGGTGGAGACACTATGTGATCTGGAGATGTATTTTCCACTATCATTTTTTGACGTCATGGTTCATCTATCAGTTCATCTCATGAGAGAGATAAAGATGACCTGAGCCTGTCTTCTTACATAGCATGTACCCTTTCAAGAGGTATATGGAGATTCTCAAGGCCTATGTATGGAATCGGTCTCGGCCCGAGGGCAACATTATCAAGGTTATGCAACCGAAGAGGTCATTGAGTTCTGTGTGGACTACATGGGTCGGGGCAATTCGATAAGTATGCCTCGATCTCACCATGAGGGTAGGCTCGAGGGTATCGAGACCCTCAGAAGGAGAGTAATCAATCAAGAAAAGGATGCATTTGATCAAGCCCATTTCAAAATCTTGCAACAAATGACTATAGTGTCCTCATACATCAAAAAGCATATGGATATGCTATGACAAAAGACTCGGCAAAATATGTTGTTTAGATCACGAAACAACACAACTTACAATTCAACTAATGGTTCAAGGAGTGACTTGCTGGGAGGTCGTCAAGCAACCTAACATGGTTAGCAACTATTGTTCATATCTTGCAATATCGAATGCTTATTTGTGTTATCCATTATACCGCCCATTGAGTGAGAGTCAAGGGTAAGGGGTTTTTGATACAAGAGTTCGAGGAATCACATGTGCCACCATGCTTTATGCTTTGATCTGGTGAATCTTTTATGATCACCTTAATTTTGGACAAAAGTGATGTGCTTGATGAGAGAACATCTATTTATAGGTACATGTCTACAAGATAATTCAACTACATGATTGATTTATTTGCATTCCATAACGTGATTAGCTATCTCTACATGATCCCATGCGCCACCTCCCGTATAGCCCGTTTTACCATTATTTGTTATTAGCTTTTTTTATTATTCATTGCTCTCTTTTATTGATCGTATTGTTGATTATGTTTTGTTTATTTATTATCCTCTAAAAATATTACCCACTATTATCTAGTTCAAGTGCAAATGCAATTAGATGTGATGTCGTAGTTGTGAAAAAACCTATCGCTTTCCAGTAACGTTCTTAGTGGGTTTGATATTAAATTGAAAATACTTTCATGAAATGATACTACATTGACCTAGTGCACTTGCAAGTCATCAAGGATCCAGAACAATCGTAAAGAGGCCTTCAGTGTAGACCATCATCCCCAAAATAAGTGAAAATCCGTGATTCCTACGGAACCCAAAGGAGTAGGTTCCAAATTCTGAACATTCTGTGGGATTCTTGCATGGGAAGAGATGGATATCACCCTTGAATCCTAGAAGGAAAAAAACCAAACCAGATAGAGAATATGCTTGAGGACCTATTTGTGTGGTTTAGTTTTCTATAGGAATTTCAGGATGGCATTCTACATGTTACGTAAGGAACAATGAATAAGGCATAGGGGGCATTCAAGAGCGATCTCACAAAAAAGTTTACGAGGAAGAATAAGAGTCAATTTATGTTATACCCTTTATTGGACTGGCAAAAATATGAAAGATTTATGGAGATGAAGAACACGCTTGACTTTTCAGTGAAAAGTGAGGCAGATTTTGAACCTCCAGTCAAGAAACAAGCAGCCACACAGACTAGGCACCACTGGGTACGTGGGGAAGAGGGAGAAATTGGTCCTAGAGGACAAGGAGGCAAGACTGTCAGAGGTCCCCCTATTTTTACTGACATTCAAGATGGGCGCACCCTTGACTAGGCTAGAGCCCGAGGGAAGGTCGACCGGTCGATGGGCATGATAATCTTCCCAAATCCCTTAGATGAGGAAATTACCCATCACTTCATAAGATATCAAAGTACATATAGTCCACATATAACTTTGTTTGGAAGTTAAATAACTTATCAGGCTATTGCAGGCCGCATTGAGTTCATAATCTTCTCAAAGAAATTTCAGCATTGAAAGAGGTAAAAATAGCCTCACCACTTCCTTGGGAAATCTGAAGCACCGGGGTTGCACGCGAGGAGTAGGGAGTGGTGTTGGCTGAAGAAGGTGCTCCCCAAGAATGGTGAGCAGTACTAAAGGAGGAAGAGAGCCAAAGATGTTGCGCTTAACTACAGATAGACAAGAGGGCACGGTGGCTGGTAGAGGCAGAGATGCGGAGATCCAGGGAATCCCTTACGATGCAACAAATTGGATGACCTAATACCAGCACCGATAATCATCGGAGTAGCTGCCCGTCTGCCGACCTTGATGGGAACGAAACATGCCTGACATTTCCTCGTGACCTCATCTCGCTAAGGTAAACCTATAATATGCTAATTACATTGAATATGTTGGTTCCTTCGCCCTAGCTAATTGGCAATCAATATTCAGATAGCAATGGATGCACACTTATGGTGCGGCTATTCAACGATCACCTCATGGAGGGTGGCCATGAGAAGGTTTATCCTCGCTGCGCAGGTGATTTGGTGCACCATGTCCCGTTAGCACCCAACATGGCTAAGGTCAATGTGGATATTGTACACCACCACTTCAGGACAATCCCTCTGCTAATGCCCTCAGAGGATGAGCTCACATATCTAGGTGGTGTTGTTGCCTCATTCATTCAGTGGTCAAAGAGGGACATCGTCATAATAGATGAGCCAACATCTGACATTCGACAGCTGCAGCCGAACCCAAGCCCTATGAAGTTGTGTGCACGATCGGAGGCAAACTCAAACCCGATGGAGTTGTGTGCACGATTGGAGAGGCGTTGCCTACACCAAAGGAGGTTGCCATAGTGCCTACCATGCTTGAGGGCCACCACAGTGCCTGCCATGCCCACCACAATGCCTACAATGCCCAAGGAAGCTATATCTACACCGAAGCAGGTCGCCACAGTGCATACTGTGGCTGAGGGTACCACACTCCTAATACATGACCAGTCATCACCAGTATAGATAACTTATAAAAACAGGAATGATAAGGGCAAGAGCTCAAAGCAAAGATTACTAGACTGGCCTCTCCGAAAGCTAATTTTCCTTTAATGTCATTGGCTCGGCAATTCACTCTTGGACAATCATTGGTCCCTTCCAATGAAACGGACTTGACACTAGCTTATGTTAGATTGCATGGCCGGTACACAACAAGCTAAGAAAAGAGTGACGGATAGATGTCGGCACTAGGTTCAAGGTACAAGAATTTTTCAACCAACACCATGCCGGCAAATTCTTTGTTCATTTTCTAGGACTTCTTCAAGCTCTTCAACCTCGACAACCTCAAAGAGTCACTTATGAGATGCTGGACATTGTTAGTGTGCTTCATCAAGGTCTCCTTTTGTGCGATACAGATATAGTATATACTCATTGCTTTTGTATATATAGATACATGATCCAACAATCCAAAAGCTTGAAGAACCAGTGGGTTTCCTTGACCCATACATGGTCAGCTGGGATGCCATACGTGAAAATGCTACGTCCTTCACCCAATATGTGACAATGCATTGGTGGAGCAAAAGGGATTAGGACTATATAGTCTTTGCCTATGACCCGGGGTACACTATTTGCTTCACTTAGTTAAATTTGTACTTTATGAACTCAGGTTTAAATGACATTTACGACATGCATGTGTAGCTTTCATTCGGTTGTGGTTGTGATCCTGGTGTGAGTAAACAAGGTAATATACTTGATTCAAAACAAATGGCTCACACTTTATGCCCATCGGAGATATACTCGACAACTTTTTCATCGAGTTGAGTGCTCGTACAGGTAGATGCAAGGGCCACAAGTTCTTCCACAAATTTAAATTCTCGGTATAAGCTATACTGTGTTCCTATAGCACACTTTAGACTAATTAGGCCCTCCAGAACTAATTAACCAATTTCCTTTTTAACAATGCAAACATCAACCAAAGGAGATCAACGTTCGTGAACGCTTCGCTTGCTACCACATGCACATGATCACACAATTCATGACTAAGAACAAATATTTAAAAGTTTATCATGCAACAATACATTCATACTTAGTTAATTATCTACAAGAAGCATTAATTGATCTTTTTTTAGTTGCAATCTTGGAGATACACAAATGATAGCTTGGAAGAGATGAACTCAAGCGGATTCATGGAATTATCGCCTCCTTCCCACTTGCTGATGTCGTCCATGGAAACGGTGAGTTCCATTATCCAAATTAGTGCTTGAGAGCTATGACAATTAGATAATGTAAAACTTAACTTATGTAATGGGTTGAATTGTGAGATAAATGCTTATTGCTATGACTTTATAATTTGTGTTCATTTGTACATGCATGTAGATGAGATGAGGGATATATGCTTATTGCTTTGGAATGTGTAAATGTGGTAATATGAGGTCAATTGTGATGTGAATGTTATGATTTGATGAATGAACATGTGATCTGAATATATATATATATATAGTATAACTACCTGGGGCTTCATGGTGCCTAGGCTCCATGATTTCAAATACACAAATTCGAAGCAAGTTTGAATATATTTTTCAAAAAATTAGTTTCTTGGTATATACCAGAAATATATACTAAAATAAAATACATACCATTCAACAAATTTACTCAAATTCAATGATTTTTGGGTATATTAGATCACATACCACCCTAAAATCTTTGGATTCGAGTGAATTTTTAAAAATGTAAATACTTCATTTCAATAGTTATAATCGGGTATATACCCAAAACTAAAATTATTTAAAAATTATACCCAATTTTGGTTTGAATTCATATATTTGAAATCGTGGAGCCCAAGCTCCATGGAGCGCCAATTCTATATATATGTGTGTGTGTATACATATATCTATGTGTTGTGCTGCTTTTCAGAGGGCATGGCTAGCATTCCAAAAGTTAGCTCCAAAATAGGAAAAAACAATACCCTCTAAAAATGAGATCACATACGGTTTTAGTCCCCCTCATTGTATATGTGTCCCCATAACAATGGATAGTTGGAACAATGCAACCATCTATGATAAAAGTCATTGTAGATGTGTCAAAGAGATGCAACCATCTATGATGAGGCTTATCACAGACGGGTCGTCAGTGGCCACCGTCTGTGATGATACTTATAATAGATAGGTCTGGTATAGGCACCCGTCTGTGATGACTCTTATCACAGACGGTTTGGATCTAAGTACTCATCTATGATAAGACCTATCATAGACGGATCTCATGCCGTGTGTGATAATCTGAGTCATCACAGACACAAACCGATAGATGGGTAGGTTACCCGTTGGTAATGATGGTTTTTAACTGATTGTGATACGCTGATCTGTTGTAGCACTTGTTGATCTTAATTTGGACTTCAATCATTAGAGATTTAAATGATGAATTGACAACTTATGCATTCTAATCTTTACTATATATGCCGACATATTTGTACGTCAAAATAATTGATTAAAATTCAGGTGTATCCTAAATTCCAGCACTTTATAGGAGGTGTAGAGTGCATGTAGTTCCTCTTATATGTTTCTTAGTTTTTTTAAATTCTAGCATCTTTGGAAAATATTAGTTAGTTAACACAATAATAGCTTCTCTAGTTGTTTGAGTTAGTTTGCAATTGTTAATTGATTGTGCTGAACTTATTTAATACCTTGTTGTGTTAAATGTAGCTGGGAAAAGTTAGCTTCTTATTTTGCAAACTAGATTATAATCTAACTAACCTCTAAAATACACCAAATAAAAACAATATACTTACCTTCTGTAGCATTTTTCTTTAGCCAAGACATGACTTTGAACACTCTTATATCAAAGCCGCTAACTAAATGGTAAAACATGTAAGAGTGGTTCAACCAAAGGGAACTATTATAATCTATGACAACACTAAACACAACCTTAAATGAATGTATCTTGTGTTAGAAAAGCAAAATACGGTACTCAAATACTTCCGCTAGCTATGGTCCCCTTCTTTTCGGCTTTTGGGCTGGCGTATGGCCCCAGGAAGCCACAAGCTGATAAAAAGGGCTAGCGGTGGAGTTAAGCTCTAGAAATCCCGTTGGTAGCAGGAAGCCACGAGCAACCAGCTTCCGAGCAGATTTTTAAAATTGCCCTCCGAGTTGGACAGAAAACTACAACATTGTGCCACTGCGTCCCCTCATGCACCTAGCCTCGAGCTCCTTCCCCCTCCCCCCCAACTCTTTCCTCTCCAGACATCCGAGGTGCTAGGGCCGCTCTTGCACCCCCGCCCCTTCCACTGCTCAAGCTCGCCGCTCGAGCTTGCCGTACCACCAGCCCTGACGTTGACCGCCACCGTTTCCCTGGCCCCTTCCGCCTCCCTCCCTTGTTGTCTTCCCCGGCACAGATCTCGGCCTTGGCCCCGAGCCCCGTCCACCTCCCTCCGCATCTGCCCCGTTGACGATGACATAGCACCCGGGTATCGTCAAGGAGGATAAAGCCGGCCCTCTGGTCATAGGGTGAGCCGGGCCGACTACTCGGAGTCCGACTTCTACACGAGGGTTCATCATCGACTTGGAGTACAAGACATAAACATATACCTACCCGATATCTCGGGATTCAATTATACCCGATTAGAAAATCTACTTGTAAACTGATCCGGACTTGTGTAATCCTGCCCCGGCCGCCTATATAAGGCAGGGCAAGGATCCCCCCGATCGGTAGGTTTTCATAGAGACGATTGATGATGACA